>VZUI01096771.1:0-88953 GCA_013401135.1 Cettia cetti
TATTTTATTTTATTTTATTTTATTTTATTTTATTTTATTTTATTTTATTTTATTTTATTTTATTTTATTTTATTCATGGGGAGAAACAAGTTTTTCTCATATCTTTGAAAATAGAAACATCAGTTTGCGTGGACTTAGACTCAGTGTTAAAAGTTTTTTCAAACCAGGGTTCTTGGTTGGAAACTAATTTAGAATTATTTATATATACTGAACATCTGTGTAGTGTCTTGTGTATCTCTGTGCTTCCACCATGATTTCATTGTAGACTGGCAGCATCTTAGTGATTACTCCTTTGCACCAATTGCCAAAGTAAATGCAGTGTGTAGCTTACAGCTTTCTCCCAGAAAAGGACATGATTTTAATTTACTTTATGTGTCCCAGAAAGCAATGGCTTGCATCAAATCTACTTCTTGGCAAATTTACCCCTTTCTGCTGTGGGAGCTGGTGGCTCACTGTCCTTGCCCCTACTCCAAGGCTGGGCAAGAGCTTGTGCTCCCACAGGAATTTGGAGGTAGGTGGCAAGAGGCTAAGAAGAAACGAAGACAAAAGGTGGTGCATTAGCTTGGATCAAGGGATTTCTTAGCTGTTTTTTGATGAGGGGAGGTGAGATATTTTTGATTATTCAGAAGAGGGCTCCATAGTGACCAAGGTAGGTTCTCAAGAGGTTCAATAGCCTAACTTTAAGCTTCCTTTAGTTATTTTTACACTAACTTTTTGTTTTCTGTAAATGTTATTTCTAAAGTCCTTTTGGTTTGCCAGTAACATCTTGTTTTCCTGCATTCACATCTTACTCTCTAGAAGCTGATGCAGGAAAAATTATAGACTAGTAGGAGCATTTTGCTTATTTGTGATCCCACCTACCTTTATGCCTTGTGACAAAGAAATATGCCCCCCTCTTTTGAAAAGGCAGCATTTCACATCTGCTTCACAGGGAGGTGCAAGAAGTGGTCAAAGCTGCTTTACTTGCCAGCTCTGGAGCTTTGGGATAAGCAGTGTATTGAATCACATAAGAGGTAAATTTGTGGTCTGGCTCAAGGAGAGAGCAGACTTCCACGAATTATTAGGCTAACACTGACAATCTGGCCCAGTGCTACAGAAGGGTGTAAGCCCAGAGGTTGGCAAGTCAGGCTGTGTTGCCCTAGGAGAGTTGTGTAAACAAGAATGCACAAAGCCACCTGTCTCCAGCCTGCCCTGAGGACCTAAACTTCCATAAATTTCCAGCAAAATCACTTCCCCTGTCTTAATTGTAAAGGAGAAAGAGATTATTAAATTTCATACTTATTAGGAAGATGCGCTTCCCTGCTCTGATTTTTTTTTCAGTTTAGAGGTCATCCTCTTCTTTTGCTTTAAAGGGAAAAGGAATTCTTTACTTGGGCAGTATTTAATAAGCACTGTTAACTTGGAGAAGTATGAGAAAAACCAACTTAACAAGCTATTTATTTTTAGTGTGTATTTTGATTATTTTTCCAAATGCTGATAATTTAATTCTTTTATTTTAAGTATCTCAGGGAACCTTGAGAAGCCCATTTCTGAGGACTGGATACTTGAATCCTCAGTCTGCACTCACCCCATGGTGCATTGCATTGACAACAGGAATGTCTGCCAGCTTTCTCTCACAGGCTCAGCATTGAGGATATGTGGATTTAAAGACAAGGTGATTTAAGACTGATTTTCATGAATATCATGTTCAGTAGCTTTTGTGACAAGCCAGATAATGGATTTTATCCAGCTTTAAATACTACCCATTAAAGAACTAGTGCTACTTTCTTAAGAAAGCACTAGTGCTGCCCATTGCACTCTGATAATCAGATGATACTGTCCCATAGTTGCACAAAGCATGAGTTCCTGAGCCTTCTCTCCCTCAGAATAAATTATTCTCCAGGAAAGAGATGGAATGTTTTCATCTTTGACCTCTGCAATATCAAGTGGTAAAAATATAAGGATGTTCTGTGATATTTTAAAGTATAAAAAGGCTCAGATTGGAACATCTTTTCCCATTAAATATTTTTTAAAATATCACCTTCTATTTCAGTAAAGTAGAGTACGGTAGCCTGCACTTCTGTATTCTGCACTAGAATAAAAAAATCTCCTGATGCAGTTTTCCATATTCTCTTTTTCAGAGTTGTGATGTTTTGAAAAGGTAAAACACAGAGAATTGAGTACATCTGTTTTATACGTGTTGTACTATGAGTTCAGGGAGGAAAAGAAGAATTAAAAACAAAATTAAAAGCCAAAAAACATTTTTCAAAATCAGTGCTTTTGTTTCAAAGGTAAAGATTTTCTTCTTGCCAGAAGCTTTAACAAAGTCCTAGATCCTGGGTGACTTTTTTGTACCACTCCACCTCTAGTCTGGTCCTAGTCTAAAAGTTCTGCTGCAGACGGGCATGGGAAGAAGGATGTGGGTTTTGGTTTTGACATACTTATGAACATGTGGCTATAATTTATTGCATTAAATTGTTTTTTGTTTCCATCCTTTCCTTGCTTCTCTGTCCCTGAAACTTTCTACCACAGTTAAATAAAATAAAGCAGCCACAACTGCAGGCCCCAGAAAATAGTTTGTATAGACTCATGCAAAGCATTGACACAATTTTTTGATAACAGCTAACATTGAATATGCCAGGAAAATGTTATTCTTCTCAAAGTATTAGAGAGGAGGGAAGTAAAAAAAAAAAAAAAAAAAAAAAAAAAAGAAAAAGGAAAAATTGGCTTTTTTTGTTGTTGGATTTTTTTCCCCAATTAGAGCACACTGTTTGTTTGGAGGATAACACTGAACCCCATAAAGAACAAATATAAATTAAATTCAAAATTATTCTTAGAACTGTGTCTGCCATTTTATATTCATGGCACAAGTGAGAGAAATGTTTTCTTATAGGCCCAAGTAAACTGTGACACTCTTGCAAGGAAAATGTTCCCTTTAATAAAGAAAAATATTTGTATAGGAATGTCATCAGGAAGAAGTTTCAGAGTAACTCACAGCAGTCATAGACAAGTTATAAGAACTGAGGAGAGAGGTTTCTTGCCAAGAGCAACTCTTGTTTACTGCCAAGATGGCAAATACCCTATCTTCCCTGGAATCTCTTGTGTGTGGGAAACTCTCTTCCACAAGTGTTCAGCAGTTTTAATGGCTACATTTTTGGGAAAAAGCCTTTCAGCTCACTCACTTCAGTTGGGCTATAAGTGAAGCTAAGTGGTGATCTTCACTTATCCCCTGGAAGCCTTGTTATGTCCCCCAGACTGCCATACTGCTAAGGGTAGATGTCAGATCCCTTCTGAGCCTTCTGTGTACAGTAGGAGGCAGATTATTGGGCATCAGAGTGTCCTACAGTTTTCAAGTTCACTGAGCACCTTATGAAAGGAAAAGGGATAAAAAGATAAAAAGACTCCTGCTCTGGGTAGGAGACAAAGGACAAAGCAAAATAAAATTGGCAGAAAAGCCAACCTCCCTGTGCTAGTGCCTGAAGAGGTTTTTTTAAGAATGTAATTTACAAGTGTTTGCAAGAGAAATACTAATTTCATGTCTGCTCAGGAAGCTGGAGTAATGGATTGCTAAACAGGGTTGGGGAGTGAAATAGCAGGCTTACTACTCTAACCTTGCCAAACTGAGCTCAAAACTATAAAGTCACAGCTGTAAGTACTAAATGGGCAACTCTCTGGAGAAAGCGTAATTGAGAAAATTATGGACTGTCATGTTAGAAGACTTACTGCAAATTTTACAAGTCTCAGGCTACCCAAGTCATTGTAAGGAAGCACATTCTTCTGTCCTCTATTGAAATGGAGCTTTGCAGCAGCTTAAGACATGGGGTGATTCAATCCAGAACCATAGGTACATGACTGGTACTTGTCTGTTAGCTACTTTAATTTAGCAGTCTTCCTGAAATGAGTGCCTAAGGTCTATATCTGGTCAGTGAAAGGAGGAAGGTCTGTAGAAGGTCAACACAGGGATTATATCATCTGCTTCTGCTATAATGGGACAAGCATTTCCTGTTGGGAACTTCAGAAACACTTTATTTTTTTCCACTGAGGAGGACTAGTGTTTCCTTCTCTACTTGAACTAAGAAACAAGTTCAGAATTTAAACTAGTTGACCAACATCATGAGTCCTGTTAATCTTCATTCTTTTTCAGTCTGAGCAGACCTTGGTAATAAGTCTTGCTTTGTTCCCGTAAACTAAGCAATTTACTGTCCTGACGATTATCAGTGCCAATAGATGTACTGAGTCTGGCTGAGATGGAGTTAATTTTCTTCATAGGAATCCTTATGGCACTATGTTTTGGATTTTTGATCAGAACAGTATTGATAACACATTAACGTTATAGCTGCTGATCAGTCCCTGCACAGCATCAAGGATTTCTCTGTTTCTCACATTGCCTTGTCCGTGGGCTGGCTGGGGGTGCATAAGAAGCTGAGAGGGGACACAGCAGGGACAGCTGACCACAAGTGACCAAAGGGATGTTCCATACCATATGACATTGTGGTCAGCAATAGAAGCTGCGGAAGGAAAGGGAAGGATGGAGGTTGGGAGCTGTAACATCTGTTTTCCCAAGTCACTGTAACATGTGATGGACCATGGCTTTTCAGGACATGGTTTAACTGATGGGAAGCTGTGAATGGATTTTTTGTTTTGCTTTACTTGTGCACACAGCTTTGCTTTATAAATTAAACTCTTTATCTCAATGAAAGAGTTTTGTCACTTTCACTTTTCTGATTCTATTCTCTGTCCTGCTGGTGAGGAGTGAGTGAGCATCTGCTTGGGGCTGAGCTACCTACAAGGATTATCCCATAACAATAGAGAAGTCCTCTAAATAGTTGTTATCTCTAAGAAAGATATATTAGCGAAAAAATAACAAAAAAAAAAAAGGGTTTTTAATAAGATGTACAGAACAATTCCTTAAAATTTTTTCTCTTAACAAGTGTCTATTAGGCAAGATACTATTTCCCCAAAGAAAGGTATGATTTTTTTCCTATGCTTTTGTGCAAACAGAAGACTTAACGCCTACTTTGATTTTAACATGAGGTAGAACAAAAGAAAACAAGCACCATGATTCCCAAAAGATATTTTCAGAATTCTAATTATTTATTTGGTTATAGAAACTATTGAACTAGTTCTTTGAACAGTAAAAAGGGATTTTTTTTACTAAAATCTGTACATGTTTCTCCCATTTCTGCAAATGGTGAAGAAGTTGAGGCAATAAGTGGTTACTGATGTAAGAGCTATCATCAGTCACACACAGGTGGAAAAACTGAAGAAAATTCTAATCTTTGAACATTGCCTTCCCCATTAATGAATCCAGCAAGATTTCTAGACAGGTATTTCTTGAGAAATTCATGTTACTCAAATACAAAGACGTGTGGAACTAAGGAAAGCATGTAATTACATTAGGTCCTGAGAACCTGCTACAATTGTTGATTAGGATTTTCTATTACAGAGAACTACCCTAGAGAATTAATTAGCTAGGACCACCTACATATGAGAGAATAATAAAATTAGTTACTTTTTAAAAATTACTATTATTTTTGTAATTTTTTAGTGTAGACAACTGAGGCAAGAACAGTAACATGTACTCTTCCCAGACAGTTTTGATTTACAAAACAAACTTGGCATTACAATCAGTTACTTCATTTTAACTGAGATTTTGAAACATTTCATACTGCATTTTTCGAAGTTTTGTCCCATCTTTCCTCTAATGGAGTTTCCACTACAGAATCATAGAAGTTAAAGCTGGAAAATACTTATTACATCACCTTTTCTGTCTTTTTGATTTTAGCAAACATGAGTGATGTAACCATTCCTTTGATCACTTATTTGACTTAATCTTGAAAACTAGGTAACAGGATTTCTCCATGCTCTGTCTAATCTACTTTGCAAAGAAAAATCCCAGCCTCAAGCCCTGAAAAACCCTGAAAGACAGTAAAAACAATTACTAGAGCAGCTGAAGGTAAATGCTATGTTTTAAATCAATTATTACTCTAATTTAGGTTTAATATGCATAAGCTGTTTACATATATAATGGTATTGCCTTCTAAGGACTGGAGGCACTCCAACGGTCACAAGAGCTTCAAAATAGAGTACCATTGTCAAATTTAAGATTTCTTTAATTGCAGCATGCTTAAAAATTAAATCAGTTGTCATTAAGTTTTAGAAATTAGAATGATATTTCATTAAATACTATTTATATTATATGAATACTATTGATATTATATGAATAATATTCATGTTCTATTAAGCAAGATAAAAGCCAACCCTAGCTGTACATGCGCAATTATGAGCTTTATTTTCATTCAGGAAAGAGACGTTGTATTCGGGGTGGATAATTCCATGAAAACATCATCTCTGGGTTGTTAAAAATTAGGCAGAGTGTTCAGAATTAGTAACAAAACTCAGGAGCAAACACAAAACATGGTGCACCCATGTCTCAACCACAAAAGCAGATCTAGTCACACATCTCAGACAGGAAATAGTAGAATAGGAAAGGTACATAGAGAAACACAAGGTAGGTGAGTAAATAGGACAGATAGGGATAAATTATGGTCTGGGCCAGCTTCTGTATCACAGAGATTAAAATAGGAAAAAAAAAAAACAAACCAAAAAAACCAGCTGAAGGGAGATATGAGAGTGCTCTGTAAAATCTTGACCATCCTGGGAATGATTAGTCACTGTTCTTCACATAAGAACCAGGAAGCATCAAATGAAATTAGTTTCTAGTAGGTTAGCACAAATAAAAGGGAGTAATACTTCATGGAGTGCACAGGCTCATTGTAGAATTTATTGCTAGAGGAAACCCTGGATGCGAAAACTTTAGATGAGTTCAGGAAGTTGCTTCAGAAAATGGTTTCACAAATTAAGGAAAGAAAATGTCACCAAGGTCTATAAACCGTACAGAAAGGAACTCTGGACCAGGAAATCCCTAAGTTGCAGATTCGCAATAGCTGTGAGGTGTTTTACTGTGGGTAGTTTGAGGAGGTGCATATCTACTTTTTTTATCCTTGTCTTGTGGTGTCTATAAAGTCCCTTCCTGAAATAGGATACTGAGGTAAATGAATCTCTGGCCTGTAACAGTACAGCTGATACTGTGCCCTTGACCCTGAGCAGAGAGAAAAGTGACAAAACACGCTCTCTCTAATTCCTGTTTAATACACTTACACCTATTTCTCAATATGGATTGAACATACTGAAAAGTAACTTGGTAGAACTTGAGCCCTGGCTCATCCTTGCTCCAAATGTATTCTGCCTTCAGGTGAAAATGGAAGTAACAACCAAGGCAGGTCCACCCTGCTACTGCCTCTAGGATGTGGCAGTATCTTGGAGAAAAACCCCTGTCTCATTTGGTACCTTAATGCATATATGCTGGTATGTATTTTTAAATATACTGAAGCAAATAGCCTCAGATTTAGACTGGGGTCAGATGGCTGAACACAGATACACACAGGAATGGTCACTCCAAAGAAGCTGAACTGTCTGGTTAATATGATGCAGAGGTTCTGAACAGTACTGCATGTCATTTACCTTATATTTCAATACTGTGTTCATAAAAATAAGAAATAAAGATCTGATGCATCTCAAGACACTGAGAATTTAAAGCTATTTCTGAAACTGACTTTAAATCTTTGACTTTACAAGTGAACTCTTTGTTGAGGAAAGGGACAGGCAGCTACTAAAATTATGCCACTCCATATAAAAGAAAAATTGGAATTTATTTATAGAATTTATATTAGTAATATAACAGGACACCACATATTCACATTTATGACCATCTCCCTTTTATTCTCCTGAATGCAGAGAACTGCATTATCAGAAGTTCAAGCAGAAAAAATAAAAGTTTTGAATGCAATCTATAAAATATTCATTCTTGAGTCTCTCACTCACAAATACAAGTTTTACACTTGAAATTTCCTCATTTAGTTATGGTTTAAGTAAAATAAATATAGCTTCAGTTTCTATTCTTTCCTCTTCCCCATCACATGATATCCAACCAAATCAGGGAATATTTAAATCAAATTTTTAAGTGAAAAGTTAAATTGTGTCTCCTCTCCCAGAAGTTAACATGTTCCCAGTGCTTTCCATTCTCATGATTTACCTATGGTGGATATGGAAGCAAATATACTACAGGACATACCATGAACAGCTGCAGCAACAGCACCAACAAAAGCAACATGTGTTGTTGGGCCTTTGGTTTCCAGGTGCTTGAGACACAGCTGATGTTCCTTCATTTTGTGACTGCTGCCTCTTTCTCATTTCAGCTACTTCAGTGCCCAAGTGGCTATAAGAACACAGACATAAGAGATGTACAGAATTACTACAGGCCGTCATAAATCACATTCACATTTCTACAGCAATGTCTGATGCAACTGGTTCTCACAGCTCATGGCAACACAAGCACTTGACCATCAACTGAGCCAGCCAAGAAATAGTTCCATTGTGTTAAAGGCAGTTTCCAGAAGACCACATCTCAGTGACAGGCTTTCGCTCCTGTGCTGCTGAATCACGCCCATTCTTACTGCTTTGGCTGGACTCAGAGAGCTGTTTGTTGTCAGTGTTTTTAACAGCAAGCCACACAGCTTTTGCAGCACTTGGGAGAGACTGCCTTGTTCCTTACCATAGCTGTTTCCATTGTACTAAATATACAGCCAAAAATACAGCAGGATGTTTATTCACCTTAAACATGAGTTGGAAACTGACTTTTTTTATTATTTTTTGACTTCTTTAGCCTACACTGGACCAATGAAATTGATTTAAGTGATATTATATCAAGGACAGCTGACGGGTAAGGGCCAAGATTTTTATATGTCATAACTTAAGAATTATTCTTGATAAATAAAATTATTAATATGTGTTTATAAAATGCTTTTCCACCTTTGAGACTATTTTCTGGTCACAGATCTTTTTTGCCCATTGCCAGTTTTTCCTAGGTTTTATTAGGCCAAGATTTTTTTTCCTCCCAGTGACTAAAAATATGCATTTGGAAGTAGTATAGCATACATTATCTAGTCTTAAAAAAAAGCTAAACATTTACTGCTAAGTTACATTATTTAGGAAGGTTTAGATATCAGCATCCTTCTAATTGACTCACGTCTTTGTAGAACGTTTCCCAGAGCAATGTCTAGTACAAACACATAAATTAGAGCAAAATTTAGTCCTTTTGCCTTTGAAAAAGTACTAACAGATTACTGTGGGGAGGAGCTTGGTTTGAAACAGAAGAAGGTAGAGATGGCCTGGTGTGAGCAGCATGCGCTGTGCTCCACAATCCCAGGGCATCCTGCTACAACCAGGAGTGCTGGGGAAAGGCAAAATCTGATTGATTTGCCACCTGGGTATGCCATGCACAAACAAGAGACATGCCACTTCTTCTACATGCAAGCAGCAGCTGTGAGAGTTTTCATTTACATGATTGCTAAAACTTCTGAGGTTTTTATTCTACAATACTGTCCTTCTAGACGGCTTACACACAACCACACACAGCAAGGACACTAAGCTTCAGAACTCACACTCGTGCTCTAAAATTCAAGGTTGGTGGTGATTTGGGCTTCTTGCATAGCTACCCTCTCCATGTATACTGTCAGAGTAGAATCAAGTAATTTCTGAAGTGTTTGGTCAAATCAAAAGTGAAGAACCATTTAACTATCATTGGTGGTTGCACCTGCTTATGCTATTGACATTACTTATGGTTTATAACTGCTCTTGGAAATTAAAATGACATGCAAACAAAACCCACACCTTTTTTTTTTTTCTTGTCAGATGCAAACCTCTGGTGTTAACAAGGGATGCTCTGGTGTCACTGGATAATTGTCCATATCTTTTCAACAGATAGGAAGGAAGGAAAATTGTTGACGCATTATATGTAGCTCAGAGAATAAGTGACAGTATGAAGTCTCTTTCTCCAAATTACAGTGCAGAACTTCTGCTGACTGTGCATGATGCAGTTAAATTATTTCATAGATAGCTGTGTCATGCTGTGAATTGGTATTTTTTTCAGCAAGTGCAATGACTATGGTTAAAAGAATTTAAGCCAGATATTTTCAAATGGGACTTTTGTTTCTTTTAAGTAAGATAGTGATTCTAGAAATATTTGTACAACAACCAAAAAAAAAAAAAAAAACCCAAACAAAATTTATTATTTTCAGAAAGCAGTAAGTTACCCATATTTAGGCATTTGTTGGGCTGTAATCCCATTCATTCCACCTGTGTACCTGAAGTCAAGGGTTTTTTTCACCATTTTAGCTATATAAAAAAATGTACTTTGGCTAGAATATGTAGCACACTATATAAAGGGGACAGGGTGAAGGTTATCCATTCAGACATGATGATGACTGTTGGTCACTTTGCTGTATTTTCACAAAAACTTTACCACACCACAAGATGCTGCTGCCACTAAAATAAATATCCCTCTCCCTTTTCTCCTGCAGAAGTCACGGTCACTTATTTCCTCACCTGAGCTGTCCCCCTTCCCTGCGTTGGCAGCAGCATTTGTACAGGCAATTGGTGAATTTGATAAAAGAATAGGCATGATTGAAATTTAATCTGGAGGGAAAAGAAAAAAAAAATAGGTTTAATTTGTTTCAAGTGATTTTTCTCATTTACCTGGGGAAGATGTGAGCAGTTAGACAGAGCAGGGGAGAAAACTGAACATCAGGCAGAAAGGGAGAATGTGGGGACCACTTTCTTCCATCCCTGCTCATACTGTCAGCAAGTGATGGTGAAATGGGTAGGAATTATGCAGCTGCAGAAAGGTAAAAATCTGCAACTGCAGTTCCCAACACACAAAATATGGCAGAGAGGGACAGTCAGAAGTGGAGTTTCACAGGAATGCTTTACATCTTTAATCCTGCCCAGCAACCTCAACCACTGAAAAGTCTCCAGCATTCATCTTTTGATTTGAACTAACATGGCCAACTGTTTCAGAGGTTTTCAAGTCTGGCAGGACACAGAATTGTGAGGAAATATGGCTCTCCATTGTGGAGCATCTCAGGAGAAATGGCATCCTCCAAGGTTGCTCAGAGCCAGTCTAGTCAGTCCTTAGAGCAGAGCTGCTTGCTTTGCTGTTTCAACAGCTCTGGAGTACGGGGAGGCACATAACCCATCTCCTTTTTGGCCATGCATTATCTGGTGAAGGAAGAGGGCAGTCCTTGACTGCAGGTAAAGTTATGTTTATATATTTAGGCTGCATTTGGGGGAAAAAAAAAAAAAAAAAAAAAAAAAAAAAAAAAAAAAAAAAAAAAAAAAGGTGTCAGAATCATAGAGTCAGAATCATAGAGTCAGAGTCATAGGTTGGAAGGGACATAAAAGATTATCTGGCTCCAATCTCCCTGCTATGAGCAGGGACATCTTCCACTAGACCAGGTTGCTCAATGCCCCATCCAACATGGCCTTGAACACTGCCAGGGATGGTGCACCCACAACTTCTCTTGGCAACCTTTTCCAGTGCCTCACCACTCTCAGAGTAAAGAATTTTTTTTCCTCTCACAGTAAAAGAATTTTTTTCCTAAGGAAGGAAGAGAGTAAGAAACAGTGAGCAACATCCCCAAATCCTGTATGTACAAGGACATTCTGGCTCTAGCACAATAAAGCATTAATTGCAAAGCCAGCAAAGTGCTGCAATGGGATGTATTTTGAAATGGGTTGTAAACACAGGTAATGTACAGTGGGACTATCCTTATCTTCCAAATATAATCGGCAAAGGTCCTACTGGCACAGTTGGAATAAATTGTATTTAATCCATTTCAGATTCTCTCCTTACCACAGCTGACATTGGTGTTCACTCTGAACCTTGCAGTGTCTCAGGGTACAAAGAAAGTGATTTTGCTTTCCATGACTGCTCCTGTGCTCAATAAAAGCATGAGGCAGAAACTCCAAGCAGTGGGACAGTGTTCTCAAAGAATACAGGAAGCACCAGCTTAACCAGTGGCTGAAATCAAAGTCATCAGCTCTGTTCTTCTGTTTGTGTTACTTTCTCTCAGAGAGCTTTAAGCTGAAGTCTAAAAGAAATATGAAAAACCCACCCTGTGATGCAAAACTATTACATTTACTGAGGATGTAGCTGGATGGGTGGAAGCTTTAGTTTCATGCTTATTTTGGTTGGATTTCATGTTTCATGTTTTGTTTGCAAATACCAGATGCCATCTACGCAAAACAGTAATTGATTCCATTAGATTATTTAGGATGCAGAAGCAGGAATATCTTAATTCTTGACTATATTTAGAGACTGAGTAGACAGAAGGTTTATATTTGGTGCCTTGGTCCAAGGCATATAAAAGAAATTTAGAATCTTTGATTCAGCATGTCAATGCTGAGATGAACAATTTTTCTGAAGTGTGAAAATTAGTACCTAATTGTGAAGGACTAGAATGTTGTGGACTGATTCTGAGTAGATCTTCTAGAATAATAGCAGAAACAGTACACTCTGTCTCCAAGATCTCAGTTTGCCTTTTAGCTTTTTCACCATTTTCATTCTTCCTGAGACCCTCTAGCTTGGCAAAAGTCCTGGGTGGTGAAGGTGGGTCTTTTGTCCAAGGGAACAGTTTTTCTCCTTGGTATACTACCTATGATCTCTCAGACCATCACATCACAGGTATTATTTTCTTCTGCTAGTTTTGCATCTGGCTCTTTGCCTCCATTTGGTGGCATGGTTTACTAACTGTGTTATGATTTCTGTTCGTACTGATAGGACATAGGAATAGTATTCGAGCTTGCTTGACTGACTCATTCTCTTGGGGGTGGGTTGGTATTATGGCCCTTTGAGCAATCCCATAATCATGAAGGGACTTCATTTTGCAGAACATCTGCTGGCCCTACTCTGTAGCTGGGAAAAGGAACCCAAGGGTACAGCAACTGTTTATTATACCAGTTATGAGACAGGTGTCTCCTATAAGCTGCAGAACAAGAAAGTCTGTGCAACCCTGTGTGTATCCTCAATCTTGCAGTGCTGGAAGATTATGAAAACTAAAAAAAACCCTTTGGAATTTGGACTAAGGTTTCCTATTAGTTCTGGAACCAATGGCACAAGGATCTATTTCTGTGTTTAGATAGTGTAATTACCACTTAATCCACTGGGTTCCCAGGAGTAATTACTATAGAAATCCCCTTGTGCACAGAGCACTGTCTTGGGAAGACTGCTCAAAAGAAATAACTGATGGAAGAATTATTTGGTTTATTACATTTTTACCTGGGAAGCCCTATTGAATACAGACTGCAGTCCCTTCAAATTCCACAGAGTACCTTTAAAAAATGAAAATATTTCTGAATTGTTGCACTTCTTTGACTCTCCACCTCCTGTAGGATTTGTGCTAAGTTTTAGATAGGTTTTAAAGTGTTTTCCCCAAAGATTCCCATGGCAAAAAACACAGGCTGCATCATTTCAATCATTTAACCTGATGTCTCTCTTCTGATTAAGAGGGTTTTTTTAAAAAAAATTCTTTTTCCCACTGGCCTCAAAAGGCTGTCATTACAGTACTGCAATTTTCTGAACTTTTGGCACTGTCCCATCTGGCCCTCTTTGCTTGTTTTGGAGCCTTCCCTTGCACATGACTCCCCTGTAATAATTTCTATCCCCCTCTTGGCATTGTGAAGGCATTCCTTGGAGAAGCTCCTATGCTATGAAATCAGAGAAAAATCTTGAAACTCCACAGGGGATTGAAAAGAGTTTCTAGTCTATCTTCTGGAACCATTATCTAACAGCTATTTTGAAAGAGAGATCATATAAGGGTGAGGATAAACACACACCATTTTATACATCAAGGAAGAGGCATTTTGTCTTTGTTGCAGGTGGGACACATAATGGCTAAGATTTTGGGACAAAAATGGGCGCAGAATCAGCTAGAGCAATCTGTCCTTTTTCAAACTTTGCAACAGGCAAGAAAGATCACCTTGCAAAAGAAAGGTGCAGTCAAAGATTAAGGATATAGAGGGTGATTTAGTCTGCAGGCAAGAAACTTAGCCCTTAAAATATCTCTTTTTTTGTGATCTATCACATCAGTTCTCCCACATTGCTTTACATCTTTTGACTTTGAAAATAAAAGGCCAAAACCTCAACTGTGTAGTTGATATAAATTCATGCCTTACATCATTTTGTTTCAGACCCAGATGTGACTCTATCAATCTCCTAACCACCCTTGTTTTCACTGTCTTTACTGGCATTCACTTGATTCCTAACAAGGTACAAGTTTAGGGTTTTTAACAGCCCTTAAAACCGAAGTATTAAGGTAGACAATACCCATTTAGGACCCCACCCAGGCTTCACTGTAAGAACCAAAATGTACACTGAGGAAAGATTTGAATCCTGTGGATTCAAGACTTTGAACTACCATTTTAGAATATATTCCATATATTTGGAAAACATATATTCCAGATATTAAATATACAGAATATATATTAGAACAATTCCTAGGGTTTTTAAATGAGTTGTTTTGGGGATAATTGGATGGCTTTTATAGGATTTTGATTGGTTGCTTGGGTATTAGTTTCCTAAAATAGCAGCAGACAAAGATAACCCTGAAATACTTTTGCTTGTGGTTTGGGTTTTTTTTCAAATACTCAGGGTTTTTCAGCAGTCAGTCAATTTTTAATGTATAGACAACCTTTTAACTTGAAACATTATGCAAAAACCCTCAGAGAATGCTGCAGTGTGACACATCTAATGATCTGTAATGTGCTATTTGTTTCAAATCCAGTGTGATATGCTATTGGTTTTAAATCCACAGGGTTTTTAAAGAACAGACATTCTAGAGTAACAGAACCATGCAACATAGTCTGGATACAGCTGCCCGTTAAATAATATCACTGATGCATCTGCTGCATTTGCAATGCAAAGACAGCCCTAACACAACATTGATTTTTTATTTGTGCTGTCTTCATTCATTTGGAGGAGCGTTTTAAAGGTACCACAAGATATATGAAGACAGACCACAAGATTTTACCAGATGTCTCTGAGCTACAAAGATTTCCATGCACTCCTTGCAATGCTAAGTGAGCAGCAAAACCAAGACAGCAGAACCATAGGCACCCTTTTGAGTGCTGCTGAGCACTTAACAGCCACATACAGCAATGGCATTCGTAGTACTCGCTCAGCACAAGAGAAATCTCCATGTGGATACGCTCTGTTTTTGTTGCTAAATCCTGAAAGTCATTGAGTACTTCACAAATAAATTCATACAAAGTGATGGAGAAGAAGAAATCTACTAGAAAAAGGGCAATGGAGTTATCTTGAACTTTTGACTTCATAGGTTTTAAATACCTGTTGGATCAGAGAACAGGTTATTGCACCTACTGACTTTTGCTTTTGGAGAATGAGGACTTGAATGTCTACAGCAAAATATCTTGCTCTTCAATTAGTTACTGGAACTCAGCCAAAAAAAAAAAAAAAAAAAATTCAAGATGTGATCTACTACTGCCATGTAGGCATCTTTCTCCTGTCAGGTCTTTAGACCTGTAGATATAGGACTCTTTCTAAAGTCTTTCACAGCAAGCCCTGAAAAGGTCATAAAGTGGACATTCTATCCATTATAGGGTCGGATAAAAAGAAAATAAAATCTAGTGGAAAACTGGCAGAAAGTGTTCAGACATTAAAAGTTTTATTTAGGGTAGAAAATATTCAAATAATAATTTAAATTGAAACTGTGAAATTTGGCTGAAGACTGTGAAATCCTTGTCTTTTGTACAGTAATATTCTTTTATGACTTTACCAGACACCTTCTGTACTCATAAAGGATGTCTGAAATTTCTTTTTATTATGTTATGGTGAACTTGGTATTCTGAAGAAGCCTTGCTTAAATCTTCGCATCATCAAGTAGATACACATTTTTGCTTCTGAATCAGACATTCCTGTTCAGTAACAAAACATTAAACCTGACAGTAATGCATCATTGAAGAGTTTGAGATGGCTGCATGTGGTTTTTAAGAAGCTGCGCTAAAATTATGACTAAGAACACTTTACAGTCTTCAAGAACATTTTATAAAAAGCAAAATGTAAAACTCATCAGAAACCTTTAATTTATTTTTAAGTGTATAGTTTTTATTCGTATGTGTTTGAATAACATCTAAGAATCCTGTTTACATGACCTCTTTCTACCTATTCATTATAGCTAGCATGGCTTCCACTGACTTGCACACATGAAGACAGCACACTTTAGAAAGCTGAGAAGATAATTTCCTTACACTGGGGAAATACAGACCTTGACATATTGCTGAAAAGAAGTGTTTTGTTAAAGTCTCTGACATTCCTCATAAAGAGGACACTAAGAAGACACTAAGAAGAGAGCTTCATTTTATACATGAGCATTGTAATTTCTAAATAAGTTTTCCTGTGGTCAAAGCCTTTTCGCTGCATAAAAAGCCAGCTGTCATTTGGAGGTTATGTGAACAGCAAAGATTCTGTACAAATTTCAGTAGAAATTTAAGAAAAAAGTCATAGGCATAGCACAAGAATTTGTGGCCAAGATAAGCTAAACAGATTTGCAGGTGCCATCCAAGTGTCTAACAAGCTTTATTGCTGGTGAACTATTTTTTCTGCAGATAAGACCATTCTGGAAAATTTTCATCTGCAGAAATGGCAGCTTTTAATAAAATAAGTGCACATAACTTTTGTTTATAGTGCACGTGCTACTGAGAGCTGAAAGACAAAGGAAAGGATTAGGAAAATTGTTTTAATGTGAGAAGAGCTTTTCTGAAAATCACATTGGACATGGTTCTGGTCGCTGAAATGACAGAATCCACATTTTCACTGTAAGATGAAGACTTGCATCCTCTACTTCAAAGGCTCTTTTATTTTTTCAATTTCCTTTTCAAAATGAAGGTCTCAAATCTGAACAGAAGGAGCTTCAAAAAGGCTTCCTGACTAAAGGCTTTCTGAAATAACTCGATATTTGGTAGTCATGCTGATTTTAGTTACACTGACTGACTTCTGAGATATCTTCTGACATGATCTCTGTGTTCCAGCCCTCCTTTCCTCAGCCACCCTCAAAAGGAAAAAAAATAAAATACAATAATAAGTATAAACAAAATTAAGAGATTAGTATGGTGTAGAGAAGATATTTGGTTAATATGGTATAACAGAGGGAGAGGAGAAGGTGGCATGAAGTCTTAAATTCTTTTGGATGGCTTGGAACAGTGGGAGAAGGTGAATGCAAGCACTACATTGAGATAGGCTGCTTCCAGCATGAAAGGCAGGGGCAGGGCTTGTCTAGGTGCCATCTTCTGCTCACATTACAGTTTCTTTGAACTTCATGACCATAGAACTAAAGAAATATTTGCCCTTGGCAGAGAATCGCCAGGTTGGTGCATATTCACCTATAATGAAGCTCCCCTTCTCTCCCACTAGCTGGGCTACTTCTGTTAAACTCATAGCAAGCTCCTGGTACTTGTGCTTTTATCAACAGTGCTGATGCTTGCTGCTCTGAGGAAGTGAGAGGACACCAGTTCTACTCTGTGCAAGGGATGTGCTCCTTTTCACCATGCTGGCACATGCTATTAGAACCAGCTATTGTTATCATGCTTGGAGAAGGTTTTTTTGTTGTTTTGTTTTCTTTTTCTATTTTTTTTGTCTGAAATCCTGTATTTCTACTGTCTGAATCTTCCACCGTACTTACTTGTTCTGTGTTGAATGCTGTTTTGTTTACCTGCATGTTGCACATAGCAACACTCATTTTTCCATCTGTTGATACTAAGCATCACGTCCTTCATGGTCTATCACAAGTGAGGATTTCCCACTTATAAAAAGAATGTGGCCCTTTTCCTTAGTAGCAGAAGCGTTCATGGATGCATGGATGTGCTGAAGTGCTGTGGACATATACTTCTCCAAGGCTTTGCTACACACCCTAATTGGTGCTCTCCCTTCCCCAGGCTCTGTGTCCCTTACAGCTGGTTTTGAGACAATGCTGGTGCTTCATCAGTGCAGAGAGTGCTGGGAGACTGATCACAGCCACCAGCACAGGACAGTCACTGGGAGCAGGCTCTTTTATATCTTTCTGCTATTCTGCAAGTTACCAGGAAAAACTGGCATGGAAAAAAAAAGGGAAGCTGACTAGAGTGGGGAAACAGGAAGACAATGGAAAAAATAAGGATGGAAGAAAAAAATAATGAATTTACCTGACTAAATCTTGGGTTAGAACCATTTTGGAGCAAGAAATTAGAGTGGATGTCTGGGAAAACACAAACTATATGGCTTGAAAAGCCAAACTTTTAATGGGAGGCTTTTTTAATATATAGAACAGACACACAGCTTTCAGCTAGTGTGTGTCTTGAACTTTATTTATATGTTAACAAAGTGAACAACTTTTCAGCGACAACATCGTTGTCAAATATATAAAAATTCTACCTGGATCTCATGGCAAAAACAAGCCATGCCCCAAGCCTAACACATCTCTGTGTGGTGGAAGCCACCAGTCTAGGCCCTGAAGCTGTTTGCATCAAAGGTTCTCTGACAGCAGAAATAAAACACCACAGGCTTTTTAAAAATTATGACACTGTGCTCTTCAAGCTTTGATTTGCACTCACCTGCAACAACCCAGGTCAGTGGTACAGGATGCACTCAGCCAATAGCAGAGTGACAGGCTTTCATGGGACCATCTGCCTCCTGATTTGTACCAGTGTCCTAGCTCAGTTCCTTTCCCAAGGCCTCTTTCCCTCTTCTGAGGTCACGTTCTTTACCTGGCTAAGGTGTCTGCCAGCTCTGCTGTGAAACTGATAACCTGCAGAGAAAGGCAGATGTGTGTCTAATGCTGCTGCAGCAAGACTCATTACAACTCACTAGGCAGCACAGAAAATAAAAACTGATTTATGGAGAAAAAAACAAAAGCAAACTTTCAGGTTAAATCTCCTTGCCATTTTAACAGCATTTGAGAACTCACTGTCTTTTCAGTAAGAGAAAGCAAGTTTCCTTTCTCTTGTCCTTGTTTTATCCCTTCCCTTGCTGGAAGGATTCCTGTGCAAAAAGCTGCAGCCTCCTTTGTGTACCTCATCACTTGAGCATCTGCCTCAGCTGCCTGAATCCTCACTAGTGTCTTCTTTGTTAGCTTGCCTGGGAGAATGGGTTTCTTCAGAGCTACTCACTGGTGAACACTTGTAGCTCAGTCTCCCTCCTCTAAACATAGAGGTGTGTGAAGTGTGAAGTAAAAGGACATAAAGTCTAAATTATACACAAAATACCAGTCTAAGTGGTATCTCTCAGTTCATAGAAATTTCCAAAGTATTACACTGAGGCAGAGAGATTAAGATCTTCTGAAACTACTGTGGAAAACTATTTAGCATGTTGTGTGTTGGAGGGGATGTATGGAGGTTCAGAGAAAGAAAACAAATCCAATTATTTTTTCTCCTCTCTTTTCTCTTCCCATGGTCATTTTTTAATGTGTCAGTTCAAAAATACAAAATGCCAAACATCCCAGTAAACAAATTTTTTTATAGCAAGCTGTGCATGTATTTTCATATTCACCAACAGTTATGAATATTTTCATATTCACCAAAGAAAAGTTATGTCTTCCTGCAGAATCTGACAGTTATTGCTATATGGAAAACTTAATATTACAAAACAATATAGGAGACTTTATTCCTAATTTTTCTCATTTTTCCCCTACCAGGCATGTGAGTTACTTTTTCTATAATTTCTATAAATGCTAAATAAAAGATTTGATAGGAAGAATCCATCATTTTTCCTTCTCAGAAAGGATATTTTACTTGGAGGACAAACAATAGTAAGTATTCCAGAATTTAATTTGTTCTCCCTTTTCTTTCTATGATGCTTACTTGAAGCAATATGTGCCTAGGGAAGGCTGTGATCCTAGTGCATTTTTTCAAAGCTTAAGAAGAGAAAAAGAATTGCAAAAGAATTGATGACCAGAAATACATCCAAATGCAGAAAACCTTTTGAATACCACTTATAAGTGAATTACAAAAGAGTCTTACATAAAAGGTCTACTTTTAATGCTTTGCTTTTATAAAGTTTAAAGGATGGAACTTAACACTACTCTCCCATGATATGAAGTTCATGATTTTTCATAATCTTTTTATTTTACCAATGTAAAAAAAAAACCTGCTAAACCACAAGGGACAGAAAACATGCTGTGAAAACTTAGAACCTTCAAAACTCAGGAGACATACAAATTTTGTATGAACATTTCCCTTCTGTAGTCATAGCCATACATTTACAGGCTGTCTGCTCTTACACTGAGCATTAGCAATCACTACCTATGTTGCTGCACAGCAAATCATTAAAGTAGCTCTTCCATCAGAGTATGCAATGAGATAAAGTGAATTGACTTGACTTAAAGAAAATAGATTTTTGAAGATCAGCAGAGAAGACCTCTTGAAACACTGCTGTCACGTGACTGAGTGGAGCTTGATGTGAATGTCTGGACTAGCATCCCTCCTCCCATAAAAGCTCAGCTCACTGGCAGTACAGCCTGATGCCCTTGTTTCCTGCTACACAGTTGACAGATTTCACAAGGGAACTTCAGAGCCATTCTTATACCCAACATTTCATAACGTAAAGAACAACAACAAAAAAAATACAGAGCTTTGCAGAAAGATAAATATATCCTCTAGCCAGTGAAATATACTTAAGTAGGGGGATTTTGCTGAATTTTAGAACTATTATGTCTACAATGATAAGAGGACAAGGTAATGCTTTAATTTAAAAGAACTCTGCAAGAGTGTCGTAGGACACTAAAGAAAGATGAGAGACTCCAAATATTTCAGAAGGCAAAGAACATAGAAAAAAGGCTTTATTGTCTAACTCTTAGTTCCTTTTATAAGGTGTTCTGATACAGACTTAACATGATTGGTGAATAGGAACAACACCTCTCTAATCCCATTGGTGAAACTAGAGAAACAGCAAAACCACCTGGAGAAAGATTGTTTTGAGAAAGGATAATTGTTTGCCAAGATTGTTCTGAGAAGAAGCTTTCTTCAGAAAATTTGGCTTGGGAAAAGTTAGCAGCTGTTTGCAGGCTAAAATCCCTCAGACCCAGAAATATCAAGTCCACACAAGAGGAGTTCTGGGAGGCCTGCTGACTATGTTTAAGCACAGCATTAAGTGGATTAAAAAGAACAATGGGCATGGCAGATCTGGCCCATCCAGCTATCTGCAACTCCACCTTCCCCACAATTTTCCCTCTCCCAGATACTCAGCTGTGATTCTCTCCACAAAAACTTTAGTAGGACCTCTCTCCTTTACTTGGTTGTTTGATTTTTTTTCAGCCACTTGGCTTAATCTTCTGCCTTTGAGATTGCCTTTGAAAGTGTGAGCTGTCATTTGGCTGAAATTGAATGACATACAAGAAATTAGTGGAGAGAGAAAGGCAGACACAGCAAGGACCATCTGTTGGGAAACCAACATGAAAAGTCAGAAACAAGATGAACGGTGAAAAGCTTTGAGCTCTGGTTAGCCCACTACCAAATAATACATTTCTGGCTTTCCCAGCCACAACTGTGATCCAGGAGCTACCTGCAGTGATGAAGGCAAAGAAGGAAGGCTGTTGCTGGAAAAGGGTGTGGAAGGAGACTAGTGCTCGCTCTCTAGCCCAGCTACATTGTGTTTAGCAGAGCCAGATCCCTCTGTCATTTTATTTCCGTGTCAGGAGTATTTAGGCTAGATTCAGTCCTGTCAATTGTGCAGTTTCATCATGTGCTTTAGGGAGGAGAAGAAAGCTATGCAATAAAACTAGAAAATATGCTTGAAGTTACCAAGCTTTGCAGCAGGTTAAGGAAAAAGCTTAATATTAGAAACTACGTAAGTCTCTTTTTTAAAAAAGCAAAAATTAGAAAAAAAGACTTATTTTTTAGTCACATGAGACACAAAAATTTAAAGTTTTCCATCTGAACGGCCTCATCTAGCTCTCATTTCAGGTCAAAATTCTTATGTTCTGTTTTAATTTGCCTCAGCTGATTCTTTTGAGTCAAAAGGTCACTACCTTTGGTCTATATTTATATGCAATACAGAATCAGTTGCTTTAAAATCCCTACCATAGCAATTTCTTGTATATTTTCTTCCAAAATCCTTTACAATGAAAGAATAATGAAGCTTTTGTTGAGTGAGCAAACTGGAAATTAGGGCACTGAAGGAAGCAGAGCTTGTTATGGACCATGAAGTATCTTTCCTTTTATGAAAAATACATGTTATGTATGATAGGACTTTCAAAAACGTCCATATTATTGTAGTACTTTCTGTACTGAATCAGCTCTTTAAAAATTCTCTAATTTGAAGCAAAGTGAAGATGAGGCACTCATTCTGAAGCTGAAATCTCTGAAGATACTCTAAAAACCTTAGTTATAAAAGACTTATGGAAAAGAACCTAAAAAATGACATAAATCACAGGAAACTGCATGAAATTAATTTTATTTAATGCAAAGCTATCTGTGTTTTCAGTATTAGACATAAGGTTGTTTCATAGTGGTTTCTAAGGTTTCAGGATGTGGAGCAGAGATTCCTCTGACATTGTAGTTTTTCACAAAGCAAAAAACATTACATTTGCTACAGATAAATAAATCCTTATCCTTTGGGACAAAAGATGAATATTTAACACAACTGTGCAGCCTCTGAGTTCTACTTTATGTCTTTCTTTGTTGATATCTGAATGGTGTGCAACAAAGTGCAATGACAAGTAAGAACAGAGGCTTCAGAGAGGGACATTAAACACAATATTTCTCAATAAAGAGACCACTGCTTTGTTTCAAGAGCTCTCAAATGAAATTGGTCTTCCCTGTTATGTTTTATATTTGAGTCATGCCTCTTGCAAAGTTTTAGTACATTCAGTGAATGCACAACTGAAAGAGCAAAACTCAGCATTTTTTCCCAGCACACTCGACACAGGTCAGAATGCCTAATGCCACAGTGCCAGTCCTCGCTAGTTCTAATACACATCTCTTGGAGTGGCTTCATCCCACATTACACACAAGGAGGACAAAAAGATCCCAGTGGAACTACTCTGTTATGCTTGGATACAACTGATGGAGAAGAATTGTCCTGTGCTGTAGGGAGGAGCTCACAGAAGTGGAAGAAGTGAAGCCGATATGGCAGGCACACATGGCACACACAGAGCATGTGGGAGGCCTCTTCTGAAGGGAGCACAGCCCACAGACAAAAGAAAAGATATAAAAGCTATAACAGATATAGGCCCTAACAGGGCTGCAGTACTGCAGGCTTCAGTTACCTCTTTTGATGGTTATCTAGTTGTTCTCTTGTGGGGGAAAAGTCACCTGGACAACTCTGTTTCTGTTTACTTGTTACTATCTATGGCTTTTCTCTCCAAAATACAGTCAGCACTAACTGTGCATCAGCATTCAACATTGGATAACTGAGCACTCCATAAATCTTCAGTTAAAAATCCATTCATCTTTTATTTCAGGGCTGTGTTGCACCGTAATGAAGCATTTTTCTGCTCATCACATTTCCTAAAATTTGCAGAGTCATCCTAAGGGCAAAATCCAGCACAGTTCCTTTGCACACTGGCCAGGTGTACTCACGTTGTTTGTGGGGTGCTGCCCATGGTGGAATTTGACATTATGGAAAATGAGGACATAAATAAAATGCATTTGGAAGTAGACCTGAAGTAGAATGGCATTCAGAAGTCAAAGTCCTGTTTATGATTCAAAATTTCAGGCAGACACCCTTCCTTTACCTATTAAACATATTGATAAGAGTCAATTATAGATCTTTCAGTAATCCAAGGGATTTATCTCAAATTGCAGTCCTAGTGGGATTTTGCATCTAAATTCACCTTCCCCAAATTACCTTTGAAATCTAGACCAGTCCTTAATTCCATTTTTACTTGCATGTAATATCTTGTTATAAAATTTGTTGTTTCTGGGGCTCGTTTTTGTACATTGCTCCTAGTTTTAGTGTGCCATAGGTCATTAGCCACATCTACTTGAGTTGTTAAAAATAACAAAACCCAAGAGATTCTTTGGTACCATCTACTTCTGGAAACAATGCTCCTGCCCACCTTCCTTTTCAAATAGCACTAACTCCTGTCAACATAAAAGAATATCTAAAACTTCTCTATTAGCCTTTCCCATTTCCAGACTTCCAGTTCTCAGTGGAAGATGACCTGCCCCTTTCTTCCCCTAAGGCTGGGGTGACAGTTTCCATTACTGCTTTGTCATCTCTGGACTGGTGCCTGGCTGAGATCAACATCTCTTGAGAGGTTCTTCCATGTCCTCCTTCCTGCAAACCCAACGTGGCTCCATCACTGCTTCCAGCCCACAAAAGGATGCTGTTCCATAGAGGGAACTGCAGGAATAAGGTCCCCCAGAAACAGCTGAGACAAGTCCACAAGCAATTCTTACTGCAGGAGGCAGGAACCTGACAACAAGTGGGAGATTCTTTTTCCTATTTTTATGTAAATACATCTGCCACCATTCCCTCCTTCATCAAGACAGTCAATAACAAGCAGGAAGTGGTTAAAGGCATGTTGCAGGCAGTTCTTTTCAAGTTGATTAATCATTATAGACAATCTGAATCTAGTTAATGAAAATGAAGAGAACCTGGAAGTTGTGTACTCCATTAGTAACATGTGCTCTGACAGGAAAACTAATTCAGCTGAACCAAAAAATGGTTTATGAAAAATTATTTAGATGATGTTGCTGGACACTCTTTCTCAGGTTCTTGTGAACTCACCAGGTATCTTACTTGTGATTTATTTATCCATAAACAAAACTTCAAAATGACGTGATCTATCCTGAAACACTTGTGAATTACTCAACAATATTCACAACTATGACTGTACATTTTTCCCAGAAAAAAAGGATTCAAATTAAGTGTTGCTGCTCATAGCACATATTAGGCAAACTTTTTGAGAGATATTTGAGTTATATAAATAATAATAAAAAAAAAGATTCTTCAGAAGCCAACAGCAAGTTGTGTCTTGCTGCAAATTACTGAACAACATGTAATGTTCTGCCAAGGACAAATCAAAGTTTCCCTGTGAGTGCTGGAAAACAGAATTTTTGCAACACTAAAGGTTTCCAGCAGTGTAGAAGTGGTGGAAAGATTTTGCTAGTTATGTTCTAAGTTACTGGTTGGGGGAATTCTCCCTTTTCTCTGCCTCCTCTCAGATTTCTTCATTTCTACATTAGACTGCTTCTGCCACTGATGCCATGATTCACCAACTTCCTGAATGCTGGGAGCATTTGCTGGGTTTATCTCCTCTGATGTACTGCTTTTCCCTCACTGCCCAAACCCCACAATGTATCACTGAAGTCCCACTACTGGAAGTGCCTCACAGGAAACAGCAGGTAGAGAAGATCTTGGTGCAATGGAAAGGTGCTTTTCTGCAAGGAATGCCTGAAATACTTCAACTGGAGTTGTTATAATTAAAGGTCAGAAGTTTTGCAGAGTTATTTCAATCATCTGAAATGAACACAAATATTTAAGTAAGGCAGATTACTGTTGGATTGAAATTCTAATTTTTGTGCAAGTTAATTTATGTTATAGAGCCAGAAAAGATGCTCAAAAAGTCCATTTCACTTCAATCAGCTTTGTGTTCTTTTCAAATTCAAATTAATCCAGAAGAAGAATTTTACTGGAGTGGGTCCTTTCCTATTCTCATCACTCATTATTTTAATTGCCTCTATTGAAACTATTATTTGTATTAATGAATTGACATTTTAGTGGCCAAAGGCCAAATTCTTATCTTCGTGTTTAGTGGTAAATGCAGCTACTCTGTCGAGTCTATTGTAAGTGCTCCTCCTCTGCAGAGGTGTGGTGAGCCTGGGCGTTCTTGCACTGATCAGGAATGCCAGCTGGCACTGCTAATGGTTCCCTCTCTGTCCCCACCCATGTCTCACTCAGCAGCTCAAACTGCAGACTTTGTTTCATTACCTATTGAGGCTGAGAAAGTGATCTGTTATACTCTTGAAGCATCCAGGGCTTTAATGTCAGCAAGCCCTATGCAAATGAGACTACATTTGCTGTTATGGTTGAAAGAACAGCCTCTGCCATTACCGCAAAACCCTGAGTATCTTCTATCTTTTTGTTTTATTGTTGCCTAAAATTCACACTGTAGAGTAGCTGCTGTAGTGAAGCAGGTATCCAGGTAGGTCTGTGATATTTTCAGTTCTCCTCTGGAATTACACATGATGCACACCTTCTCAAGGAGAGTTTGTTTTCTTTTAGATGAAGTATTATTCACCAGAGATTCCCAGTAAAATTTATTCAAACTCTCTTGAAACATATTGATTAGGATGTTCAAAGTGAGTGATTTGTAGCAGTGAATAAATTCCCCCTGGGGAACAAAGGTGTCTGCTGAAGATGAGACTTGGACAATATCCCAAGGCATTCTCAAGTGCACAAGAAAATGATTAATTATATCTGCCCCCCAAATGTCTGTGGCTAGAAAGACGGAATTGCACAGGGAGACTGTGCAATCACTATTCTCCTGCTGTACTCTAGAAGAACAAAGAAGAAGAAAAAAGGAGGATTTGATTTGGAGGAATAAAAATGTTTGAAATGTCTCCAGCATCTAATTTCCTCTTCCTAGGAATGCAGGAATTCCAACTCATCCTACATGTACCCAACCCTTTTGATACTCTTCTCATGATTGCACCTTTTCCACCTCCAAGGTACAGCTCCTGCTGCAAGTGCCACTCACTGCTGTTTGTGGCAGAGCACCTTGCCAATGCCTCTGCTCAGTAATAAATCTGCTGGGAGGTGCAATGGCAGCAAAGAACAACCCCGTTTTCTTTTTCTTGAATGTTCAGCCTAAAAATGGGGGGATGCTTCATAAGCAGGGCTAATTTGTAATTGGCAAGGTAACTATTCTATTAAGGTATTTCAAGAAAAACAGGAAACTCTGCAGCTCTGTCCATGTACAGAGTTTTCTGTAGCCTTGCAATTAGCAGAACATAAACTTTATGCTGGCCATCACTGTCACAAAGGCTATTCCATGGAGGACAGGAAAATCTAGATTTTAATCTTTTTTTTTTTTTTTCATCAAAAGAGAGATACTGATGACACTAGTCTCCTGTGAAATTTCAACTTTTAATTACTGGCATGTTGATATACTACATCCTGCAGAGGTGTGCTGATGCTCTCCATGCCAGGGAAATAGCCAGGGCATTAAGTAAACCCAGTTTGGCCATGATACTTCCCCTTGCAGTCACAGCAAACAAAATCAGTAATGTTTTCTGCTCCCTATGAGATTTTTCTGGGGAAGAAGTTGCCTGAGAAAACATCACCTTAATTTTTATGCCCTCACTCTCCAGCTTTCTTTCCTTCCTTGGGTTACACAAATATCATATTTCTTTTGCACAGTGCCAACTTCTAGCCAACTCCCACACATCAGTCTAGTAGAGGTATGGCCAGGAATTTTTCAATTAAACAATTATTAGAAAAAACTACAATTGTCAAAATCAAAACTGACTGCTGAAACTTTTTTTTTTTTCAGATGTTGTCTCAAAAAAAAATCTTTTGTAGCAAGCTTGGAAGTTGCCAAAATATCTCACTGAAAGGGTTTAGTTAGTTCTGTTTTGTATCAATGAAGAGCAGTTTTTAATTTAAAGAAATTTTTGGTTCAAAGGTAAACAATTTACATTGTGAATTGAAATAAAGGAATAACAAAACCTTGTATTAATAAGTCCAACCAAATACCCACATTGTATGAAGGATGGTTATGTTGAAGACTTTTTTTCACTATTCAGGGCAGAAACAGTTTTGAAAAAATTAATATGCTCATGGGACAGGCCAAAGCTTTCTGGCTCTAGACTGGAATCGTTCAGGACTCTGTGTCAACACATTCCTAGAGATGCCAGCAAGTAAAAAGCAGAATACAAAATATTTATGATAATATCCACTTCCTACTTGCCTATAAACCACTAATTTTCTAGATTTAAAAGTTTCATTCTCCTCTGGAATCCAATTAATTGTGTTTTCAAGCAGTTGTGCTGAGAACACCCTGAGTGCTTCCACATGAATAGTGAAAATGGCTGCAGTATAGCTAAAAATGGGCTAACAATTCAGACGAGAAACCAGAGCTCAAGCTATAGAATTCATAAATTCTTGGTTAAGAAAGAAAGCCAAACTAACACTTAATGAATACATTGAGAATTATTCTTGTGCCCAAACCATATTTGCTTACTCTTTATGATGTAAATAAATACCTTAATTTTGTCTCTAATCAGCTGACTGCTGCTGATTCAGTTGGATATACCTGGTTATTGTACAGGAGAAAATTGTTCCCCCATGGCAAGCTTAGTATTTAGCTTGGAATGAATACCAATGAAAGGTTTCCAGGTTACCAAAGCTTTGACACTTAATAAAACAATTATACTTGAATGGCAATAGTATGTACAAAGGCAAATAATGGCAGCTAGAAGCAAATTGGTTTTTCTGAGTATCTCAATAAAAGAAAAAAAAAAAAAGAAAAATATTTAGAACTTTTGGGAAATTTAATCTCTTCTGTTACAGACATCTAGGCTACCTCTGCTAGTTAGCTCAATTCCTTTTGAGTGCACCAGTAAACAAGTAGATGATCGAACTGAAGGAATGGGACACTTTGGACATAACAGAGAGGAAAAGCTAGAGTCTAACACAGTCAGCTAGTGTCAAATAGTCAAAAAGTATGTGGAGAAATATTATAATAATATAATACCTGATATAATAATTGTAATATCTGATGTTTACGGTAAACCTGTGCAAAAAGAAAAGATGAGATTGTATACGTGATAACAAAAACTACTCCTCTTCATGCATAAAGCAATAGATTGACTACAATTTCATTTACTGCATGTTATGATAAGATATTTCATCCTGATTACACCTTAGGACTTGAACTGGGTGAAAGGTTTCTTCTCTGGACAACTGAATGGATCAGGGATGCAAAACTGAATGATACAAAGTGATTGGTATCTGAAAAGTTCTGTTCAAAGATTATGAAATTATCCTGGTATTTCTTTCACAAGGCAGGTATCTGCTGTTTGCATAGCTGTTTTTTAGTGTTGTTAAATCCTAAATACATCTAGAAATTATTAGGCAACATTTACCATCCCTTTACTTATAAACTGGAAAAGCTATATAAACTGGTATTTTAAAATAGAAAGTGAACAGTGAGCAAAAGCTTTACATGAGCTGTTGGAGAAGAAGCATAATTTAAAGAGCAGCTGTAGTGTAGATAAAGAATAAGCATTTCAACCACTGACCCAATAAAGCTGCGCAGATGTATTTCTTGTTTAACTCCATCTTAGCTATTGCAAAGACACATTTTGGTAAAACAGCTTTATGTATTTGCATAGCATTTCCATCAGACTCCAAACACATGAGGTACTCATCAGGTTCCCAAATAACCCTAGAAGAAAGTGGAGTTTTGATTTCCAGTAACTGTCCATCTAAACATAAAAGCAAGTGCATAAGGTTTTGGTAGGATATTTTGCAGACTTATACAGGAAATCACTGAGTAAGTATTCAGAACATAAGCTTTTCTTGAATGCCCCAAAGGTCTCCAGATAGCATTGAACATATTGCATATTGGATACAATTAAAATTTTGGTGTTTTTTCACTCTTTTCTTCTTTTTTTATGGTCAGGGGAATGAAGGACAAGGTTCTTAAGACAGAATGGATATTTTACTTGCATTTTTTACTTCTACAAAGAATGAGGAAATAGTATAGGACTCAGATTTTTGACTTATTTTCTTGACAGTCAAGAAGGTTGATAATGAGATATTGAATTGCTATAGAACAAGCAGAAGCAAAGTGATTACTTCTATCAAAAGCCAAGTAATACTTCTGCCAAAAGCCAAGATATACCATGCCTCCAAAATGAATCAGGATTACTCCTGGGCAAGTACAGAGGACAGTTTACTCCCCAGTTCTTGCTCAAGAGAATGACACATGCCCTGATGCAGGGATTTGCAGGTGCTCCCCTTGTTTTCCTTTACAAAAGCAGTTCTGCCAGCTGTCTCAGCTTTTTCAGGTCCCTTTCTCCGTTCTCTGGCCTCCTTTGTTATCCAGTGTGTTCTTATTCTTCAGTCACAGAGATATCTGCTGTGAGGCTCTTGTGAGCAGCTCATAGCCACTTGGCAAAAAGAAAGATGGTTTATGTTTTACAGCATGTCAGAAAACTGATTTGAGTCAGTGATGTTCAGCAGCCATGTAGTTAAAACAGACTGACCTCAGATTTCAGGAATAATCTCAGACTGGTGTCCTGCTGAAGCCATGGCTTTCTGGTAGTTTAGCTATCAAAGTCCATTAGTTCAAGTGAGTTTATGAAGGATGAAGTGCAGAGAACAATAGTCAATTCAAGAGAGCAATACTTTGTTCTTCAGTACCATGTCATATTTGGTCCCCAAAATGATACGAAAGAGATTCAGAGTTTTCCATCCCATGCTGAATGGTCTACACCATTGCACACTTGAACATTTTCTTCAGTGACAGCTGACATTAGTTACCCTGTGGGCACACTTACAGTTTGCATGGGTTACTTCAGTATACTTCCTTTGGGAAAGGGTGAAGGATGATGTTTAAAAAAAACCCTAACACCAAAATCCAAACCCCAAGTCCAGCAACATAGTTCACATGCCATAGTTTGTTGAAAAGATGAATTTCTTTAAATTTGGAGCTGCTAATCCATAATCTTCCAACTATTTTAGATGCATCTCACCTAGATCCCAGCTATCTCCCATCTAACCTACATGCAAGCTGAACACTAGTTTCCTTCAGATACAGAGGGTATTTTTTTATCATATGGGGGCAACAAATTACTTTTTAGATCTGATGTTCAAGACATAAATGAAAGGAAATCAGAAACTGCAATAGATGGAGAAGCTGAAGTAATATATAAACAGTTAATCATACTTTAGACATGCTTGACAAATTTTCCTGGTAAGAATGCTACCACTTTGGAAGATAATTTAATAGGCAGAGAAGACAGGAAAACCAGTTTGCTTCTAATGGCATTGCTACAGTGTAATGGGGCTGAGACGGCTATATTCAAGACAGATGCTATTATTTCTTCTAGTTTTACCATAAGTGACACTATGATGATTCCAAAATCAAGCCTGAAAGCCCATTAAAAACATTTTGCTGGCTTGACTCATAACAAAATGTAGGAACTGCTTTTTTGAGTCCTGATGAATGGAGAAGCTTTCAGAACACTCAGACTGATGATCCCTAGCTTTTACAACAAAGTGCAAGGCAAACTTAGTGGTCTAGTGATATGCTTTTATCACTCTTTCACTTTTAATGGTGTGTCCTTTTCCATCTAAGTTATTGTAGCAATGGATAGAAATATTGCTTCCCCATTTATTCATTTATTCCCGTTTCTGTCCATTTGTGTCACTTTTATGAGAACCATTAAAAAATTGGTCAGACTGTTCTTAGATTCACACACAGATGCTTGCATGCTTTTTAACTGAAGAAATAAGTTCTGAGTTCCTGGTGCAGTCCTTATAATTAAAGTTCAATTTAGCATAAAAAAAACCCTCTCACTTACTGCACTTTGGTTTTAGTAGTGTTCTCTACTGTTGCATTCCCCTAACAAGCCACTGATTTCATTCCCCTAACAGGCCATTTGATTTGTCTTTCAGTATTCATCTTCACTGCTATCTCATATCCTAAAATTTTTCAGTGTATGAGCAAAACATTACTTCAAGGAAAAAAAAATCCAACAGCATAGAGTTAATTTTTATATTAACTAAACAATCTGGTTATGGAGATGTGAACACTTTCTCAGTTTTTACAACCCTTCACATCTAGCAGTGTCTCAGTAGATAAGCCAGAGGCATTTTAAGAGCAAGTGTTCAGATTCCACTAAAGAACATAAGCATCAAACTTTCTAGAACAGCTGGCCATTCACAATTTTAATAGATAGCTAACAAAGAAGTTCCACTTGTGCCCGTAGCACATTGATCAGAGATATTCAACAAACTGGAGAGGAAAGATGATCCAGTAGCTGAGGGCTATCCTAGAATTTAAGAAACCTGACTAAATTGTTGCTTATTGTCTTTTAGTAAGCTACTTCTTTCAATAGGAGTTGGACATCAGAGATTTTGAAATCATCTGTTTAGGTATTCTCATAAAACTTAATTTTTCCATTTCATGAAACATATATACGATGTAAAACTCTTTCCAGGTTTGAAGTGAGTGGCTCCAGACTTCTCCCTTGTGTGCAGGTTGCATCAAAGGGGATGTAGCAGATACAAGGCTAACAGGGGATGCAAGAGATGTAGGTGTAAGTACCTTTTCTGCTCATCAGGAACCTTTCTAAAACCAGGTGGAAGAATCAGTGACTGATGATGAGGAGAAAGGAGTTTTCTTTTTGATTAGGTAGTCAAAAAGTTGAGCTTGGACTTGAGCTCTTTAAGATTCTGAGGCACTTGGACAAGATGATAATGACAGATACAAAAGAAATGTAAATGGCAAGAGCAAAACTTTAACTTGTAAAAGTTTACTGCTAGCATTTCTCTAAGCTGCTGTGTGGGAAGTACCTGTCTGTATTAAGGAAGCCCTTAAGGTCTGGAACTACCAAAACTGATGTACATTATTTGATTCAGTCCTACAATTGCTTTTAAACAACAAGTTTTATCTCCCACATATGATACCTGTCATACTGATAATTTCATGGACTAGGGGAGCATTCTCTTTTCTCTTCCACAGGCCTTTGGAACCAGGGACTGGTAGATAATTCAGAAGTGTTAAGTGGAGTTCTCTAGATCCATGCACACTCTGCTTCCATCAGCATGGGTCTTGACCCAAGGAAGTGATTTCCTTACAGTTTTGTTTGATGTTCTCATGGCACTTTAGAGATGTAAAAAAAAAAAAAAAGTATTTTTTCTACAGAAAGCAACAATTTCAAAATTGTCTGACACAACTCTCAGAAGAGTTCATCTTTGCCCTGACCAAAAGCTGTGTTAAGTGAAATGCTTAGAAAAGGTCTGCCTTCAGTTCACGCAACATCCAGGATGGTGAGTATTTTCACTCAGGTGAAGTTTAAGGAGACTTGACTATAGTATAACTAGTAAACACAGAAGAAAACAATAAATTAGTGAACAGAGAGAAAGAAGCTATGGGATAACAGGTTTAGGATAACCACAGAGCTGCCAAACTTCTAGGCAAGGATAAACACCTTTTAGGATGTCCAGTACTTTGAAGATAACTTGGCAGTCTGTCTGTTCTAAGCAACATTTTACTGCAGGTTTAATCTTTGTCCCATGTAGGCACCTAGACTGTGCTGGTTTTAATGTATATCCTAATTATCTTTTTCTATTTGTTTGATCACTATTTAAAGCTTTTGATTCAGTTATTTATTGTAAGTTAGTCTTATTGCATATGATCATATTTTTTTGTGAGGCAAAAATACTAAACAAAAGCATAACCATGAAAGTCATAACTGGAGCCCAATAAATAAAACACCAGAAGAAAAAAATACCAGTTTACGTCTTCACTTTACCAAAATGAGGAAATAAGAAAGCCAGTGTGATTCTCCTTCTACTTCTAGTGTGCACTGTGTGGAGTTCTGGGTTCCTCAAAGCTGTTGCCACTCAGACAAGACAGCCCTGGATGCACAGAGACTATGAGTCATTTGCTTTTAGAGTGGTTTCTGTGGGGTTTGGAGGAGTGTGTGTATATTTTTTTAGGTTTTTTATTGGATTTGTATTTTTTCCCCTCTCGTAGAAGAGAACAGCTTTGTGTAAAGTACCTGGGCATCTGCAATACCTTCACAATGTGAGACATCTCAGAATGAATTCCAAAAAGCAGCATCCCAGGCATGAGGTTCCTTGGCAACTTTGGTCAAATTAAGTTCAAGCCATCAGTCCTTCAACTCCTGTTTTCTGGTTGATGTGTTTCTACCATTTGGTAACACGAATCCAGTAGGTTTTGTGGCAGAAAACTAACTCTGTAGAAGCAATGATTAACTGTCAGGAGGATTAACTCTCCAAATTAATTCACTGCAGTCACTTACATGTAGCAGGGAGAGAGGGGCAGCAGTTCTGGCTCGGACTGGCATAAAATGCTGTACAACTCAGAGCAAAGGATTGGTGACCGAGAGAGTGCTTTGCCCTTGTCCCTTCCCAGGATGGAGAAACCCAGCCTGAGCTGCAGAATAATTGAGATTTGCAGTCATGGGTCTCACCTAGATTTAGGACCCTGAGTCATTCATTAAAAAAAACCACATTATGGACTAGAACATGCTTTGTAAAATGAGATGGTGGATGTGCTTTCTTGCTTTTATTCAATATTGCGAAGATTAAATAATGTGGCCCCTACACTCTTTAGCACTTAGAAAAAGACAGAAATCAGGGTGTTCCTACTCTTCAGGGAACATTGTAATGATGGATGCTCTGCTGTCTCCCTGGCTAATTTCTCTTTAATTTTTTGATGAGGTTTTGGGTAGGGGTTTTGATGGGGTTTTTGGCAAAAAAACATAGCGTCAATGGTGACAGTGGAGACTGTTTCTGCTTTTGACTATTTTCAAAACTGGTGATTAGGGCAGACTTTTTGTGGTGGGGAGGGGAAGATCTGAATGCCCTCAGCTTCACATTGGATCAACATCCTGGTTGAACTTTACCCTCCTCCTTCCTTTTATGAAAGAAAATTTGAGAAAATGGCAAGAGTTTTGGTGAGGGCAGAAAACATGAAACAACCCCTTATATCTTACCAGCCTCATTCCCTGGCTGTGTTTTGGAATAGCAGTTCATTTGTGTCTAGTGTTTTGTGATGAGTTCAGCTCTTTTAGAAAATGAGAAGCACACTCTCAGCGTGTCTTCTGGACCAAGCTCCTCTGAGATCTCTGGCAGACAACACGTCCTGCTGAGAGCTGGTTTTGACCTAGTTAGCAGGATGTAGTTTCAAGCATGAGTAATAGGCACTCAGTGCACTTGACTGGGGAAATTTGGGTACCTAAGGGTGAGAGGGAAATGGGATATTGTGTGTTCTTAAAAACTCAAGAGTCCTCTCAGAGGACTGAAAGCCAACTAAGTCCTAGTTTGGATGCCTAGAATACATAGCAGTTTGGGGTAGAGGTGCATACAGCAGCTATCACCATCCCAATAAAGAAGGTAAATTCCTCCTTGTCCATCTCTAAGCTAGGCCAGTTCCACCTGTGCACAAACACATCACCCTGGAAGGCTGCATGGAAGAAGGAGCTACAGAAAATGTTTAAATTAAGAGAAATATTTTAATCGCATTTTTTAATTCTCATCTAAGCCCAGTGCATTCCTCAAGAAGATGGCTATTAGAAATGTCTATATCCTCTGAATTATGGAGTCCTTAGATTTGATCCCTGAATGTATATTTATGGCCACTGAAATGGCCACTTTCTGTTTACCAGAGGACACCAGTGGTGGCAATAAGTACGCTACTTTAATATTTGTGCTTCTTCCAAAAACAGAACTGATGAAAATAATTTTTTGGAAATTTTGGATAGTAGAAAATCTCCTCTTTTTTAAAAAAGGCAAAAACAAATAAACAAAATTAATTTTTAAATGCTAAGTGTACTGATAAGGATACAAGGAAATTTCAAATTATCTGTAACAGCAATAAAATCTTCTGGAGACTTGCAGTTGACTCAACAGTACCTTCCTCATTAGGACCACAGTCTTGTATTAGAAAGTGTGCTGCAGGTAAGAAAGGCCTCCAGTAGATTTGCCACGTGCAGCAAATAGTGCGACCTTTCATTGACATCAAAATTGTCAGCCTTCTTTCCTCTTCTCCTGCAGATCTCCAGATCCAAGGAAAGCAGTGTTGGGAACGCTGATCTCCTTTCTTTTCAAGATCCACTGCTCTTGCTTAGCCAGAGGCATTTTACTTATTGTGACCATGGTGTAGGATCAGAAAGGACAAGCAGGAATAGAAGCATCATCTAATTGTTGGCTCTTATCTCCTGTTGTCTCTAGATAAGGGAAATTTAGTTGAATGGCACTTAGTTTTGAGTGTTTCAAGAGCAAATTCTAGTTGCAGATAGGAAAACAACCTGGGTTTAGTGTGAGTTTTTTTTTTGTTGTTGTTGCCCATTTGCCATTATTTATTGCACAAAAAAGAATTATTTTAATTTTTAGCACTTTTTAAAGGCAGGATTTCTGTAATATCTTTCTTAATAATCAGGCTGAACAAACTTCTCCTTATAAGACTGAATTCCTCAAATGCTACAAACATCCTTTAATAATCAAAAGCTATTAGAAATCAGCTTATATTTTAAAAAGTGACTCTAATACATTTATTTTTCAGTGTCTGTCTCTGCTATTCCATACTTCCAGACTTTATCACTGTAGCCTTTTAATTTCCCTGTTCTTTACAATTTTCCTTCTTTCTCCACTAACTATCATCCAGATTCATGTTACACTCAGTACCCTTCACTGCTATCTACTGAGATTTTGGTCTCGCTGTCTATTATGCCTGCTTCTTGCCCCTTCAGATTTTAAAGGTTCTTTTCAACTTCTCTGTGTTCTCAGTCTTTGCTGGTTATTACTTCTGCTCTTGAGATTTGTCCCTTCACGTGGAACATCTGGATAGCAAATTCTGAGGTGCACACACTCTAAAATTGTCTGTCCTTGTCAATAATTCAGTCTTCCTGCTCCCCAAGTTCAGCAGTTCTTGCCTCAGGATGTAAGCAAGGAAACAGCTGGAGAGCCAGGGGCAAAAATCTCACAATGAATATAAATGTGGCATAAAAAGTTCTTTAGATCTTATGGAAAGGCTGCATGGAAAGCAAAGAAACAACACTTAGCATCTCAATAGAAGATTCATGCCAGTTAGTGAATAGGATAAACTTCTGTTCTCTGTGGAGCTGACTCAAGCACTTCTTCCTTCAGGGAATTTTTTAGCTTTGTAGAAAGAACTAGTGAAAATTAAATTGAACCACCTGCATGTCTGGTCAAAAAGCAAGATTTTGCAGATTTTACTGCTGGGGTGAATGCCTGTGTTCATGTTTATTTTTCATTGTGGGGAAATGCAGGATGGAGTTTTGCCTTGCAATTACTGGTTTGGACTAACATGTTTCCTCACTGGTGCAGACCTGTAGGCAAGTGTTGCGATACATTCATGGAGAATATTTTTAAATGCTCAAAGACAATCTAAAGGTCTCAAAACTCCTGGAAGTTTCTTTCTCTGGCTTCACTTTAGCTTTCAGTCTTATTGCTATAATTGTGCTATGACCCATGACTTCCGGAGAAAGACTGACACAGGTTAGATATCCTTGCCAACAGCATTCTGTTTAAATACACACCTGCAATTTTCTTTTTGGGAAATTGCAGATTAGAGTCTTAGCAAGAATAAGCGTGTTCTGAGGAACCCTTTGCTCTCTGGGGAACAAGGTGACAAGGTTAGTTGTGCCTGTGTGTGGCATTACAACAGCAGCAGGGCCAGGGGGGCTTAGGCACTCGGGTGGAATGTGCAGTTCCTGTTGGAGAACCATCCACTGGATATTCAAAAGATAAGTGCTAATCTTGGGCAGCCAGGCTATCTCAGTGCTGTCCCTACAAGCTTGTTGGGGGTCTCTGAGCTCCATACTGCCTTTATTAAAAAGTGTGTGCATACCTAGAGCCTAGGAGTGGCTGCTCCTTCTGATCAGGGAACTGCTTTCTGACACACATAGATAATTCACGTGACACACGTTGCCTGCTGGCATTTCATTCATGCAACATCTTAGGAAGGAGATGTGGATGGAAATGTTTTCAATGTGCTAATAGCACTGACCTTTCCATTTCCATTATACATCACTCAGAAGCAGTGACCAGACATTCAAAATCTGAGTCTGAAAGCCAAATTTAGACATTTTCTGAATGGTTTTATTTTTGTTTGAACAATACAATTATTTTTAAATAGAAAAAGTAAACTGAATGTTATAATTGCGGGAGAGCGTGGGAGGCAGAGCTGCATGCTGATCACATTAAATGTCTGATCCTTATTCAGCCACCAAGGGCTTGGGTGCAGCCAAATATTTTTTTCAAGTGAAGTGCCTGTCCTGAGAGGGTGCTATTTTTCACAGTGCATAGTAACAGGTAGGATGTTAACAAGAGGAGTAAAGGATACGGTGTGGTTATCGTCACTTCAAACCTCTCCTTGGCTCTAAAAACAACTTTTTAGATGTGACTCTGAAACCCTCATAAAGAAGAATGATCAGTTTCCATTCAAGTCTGCAAGTGGGTCAACATAACAGAAGTCTGAGAACAATCACCAACAACCACCAATTCATCTTAGTGGCCCGGATTCTTCATTTCCTTGACAAATGTTTAATTTTCTCTTGTGATCTGACTTTTCTTTAGAAGGTGAGTCATGCACAACAAATCAAAATGATGACATTTTTGTTTGTCCTGTGTAATCTCATGTAGGTGAGACAATGCATTTGCAACAGAGTTGCTATTGCTGGAACCCTTCTCTTCTAGACTAGTACATGTCTACACTAAAATTTTACATCTTTATCTAGTTCCTCAGGATACCAAGATTGAGAAGCATTTTTAAGTAATATGCAGAAGTGTTTCCTGAAAGAGCCGTTTTGTATCAGAAGAGAAATTATACTAATACTGAAGCTATTTTTTTATCCAAATCAACATGGAAATGCATTTTGATGATGGACCAAAAAGAAAAAAAGACCCTTTAGGTTGCCCCAAAGTTTATGTAGGTGAATCTTTACTTATACACATGACCTTATGTGTTTTGCTGCCACTATTCTAAGCAAGGATCCTACTGGGTCACACAGCATTTAAATTCAATCAGCACACTTCTAAGGTTTCTTCAGGTGTAGGCTGCACCTTCAAAACTCCTTATCAAGGGATCCCCCTTACATAAACAGGAGACAATGTTCATGGACTACTCTCACAGGCTTTATTGTCTTCCTACTCCAGGAGCTCCACAGATGAGTTAGGAAGGGAAAAGGCTGGAGGAGGGGTTTTGTGATTGGGAGGAGAGCTGTTGCCAGGACATTTGAACCCCCTTGTTTTACAAGATATGGATTCTGCATTCTGAGTGTTCTCTTCATTTTTTCATGTTCTAAAGATCTAAAGAGAGTTTCTGGGACAAATGTTTCAAGGGGAGGGATATGAATGTGTCAGTGAAAAAATGGAAGGGAGGAAGAACAATTTAATATGGATCATTGCACAAGAGCAAATGGAGGATAAGCAGTCTTTGAGTGAATGTGGCTGGAAATGAGAAAAAGGTTTTCAAGAGGAGATCTGGAACAGCCTCTGGGTAAGAATAGATGTTAAAAACAAATCAAAACATTCAAACAAACAAAAACCCACCAAACCAAATGAAATAAGAAAACACAAAAAACCTCCTCCCCTCTCCCCACCAAAAAAGCCCTACGAACCCAAACCAACAACAAAGCAAAACAAAAATGGCTTCCGGCTCTTAATATCAACTTGATCAAGAGAAGAAAAAAAAAAAGTAAGAACCAGTTGATGAAAACAGAGTTTGGGATTAAATTAGCCAGGGTTTTCCCCTCGGCATCCATTCCTATTTTCCATTGTTCCTAAAGTTGCTACTGTGGTACCTGCTGGAATCAGCCGTGCTACTGAACAGCAGCCTAACCCAGAGCTCTGCTGAGCGCACACTGCCTGCCTGGTTCAATAGCAGCTGATTTCCTTGGCACCCTGCTGGATACACTCTCCACCTCAGAGGACAGGACTGCAGCACAGTATCTCACCTAAATAGCTCAGGGTTTAATGTAGAAACAAACTAACAAAAAAAGTCTCTGTACTGTATAAATAGCACTCAGCTTGGTTTTAAAACATAAAATACTGTCTTCATATTATTCCAGATAGTACCTCACCAAATATTAAACAGTCAAAATGAAGGTGTCTCTGGTATTCAGTGCCCCTATTGTGTATGATCTCACAGTCCATCAGAAAAATTTCTACTTAACAGAGACTAAACAGAGCCTTACAATCTTATGTTTGAAATGTGAACAATGACTAGCATTGCTTGTAAGAATAGTTTCTGCCATAGAAGTCCATTCAATGTAATGGAAAAATGTCTTGAACATTAATAGCAATTCAATTATTTGGACTCTTAAAATCCCTATGAACTGTCTCACATCTGTAGCTGGATCTGCAATAAATTATGCTTTCTGATAAATTAAGTCTTCTTACATTAAAGCTCTTTTAGACCATATTTTCTTGAATTCAAGGAGACCTCTCCCCATCTTTCAAGGGACATACAGTAACTTACTTTTTTTCATTACAAAAGAAACTAGATTGCATTTACTTGGGCCATCAGCAAACTTCACAGGAAATTTACTGGAGAAGCTGGTCAGTGGTAACTCATGCCACAGCCCATGAGCATTCTCTCACAGTGATAACCAGAAGGCAATTAATTCAAAGTATCTGAGGCTAAATTACAAAGAAATATATATAAGCATATATAAAGTATATGCTGATATGGACTAAGTAAAGTATCTCCCCTAGTTCTGATTGCATCCAAGACTGAAGTGTTGTTAAAATTCAGAGTAATTTGGGGTTAGAAATCATATGCTGCCTTCATTATTAGAATTAGGTATGCATTGACTAGTTAGTCCACTCCCTTTTGTAACCTGTAAAAATATTTTATTGCATTATAACTGCAATACTACAGGAACCTTTGTCACGAAAACAATCAAGCTAAAAGAAATGTGCGTAGATTTTTTTAATTCATAATTTGGTAAAGCTAGGACAGGTGCTATTCTGTTATGAACAGGACTGAGTTCACTATACTGGAGCTAAGTCATTTTCTGAGGATGACAGATCTAGAGATAGAGGTTTAATGGATCCCCAACATCCCATATCTTTTTAAAGAACTGATGAGCTGAAAAGTTATGGGATATGTATATGCAGGAGGTATCCCATGCTACTTGCCATATGGTTCCATTCTCTCTTTTTCATTTTCTAAATGAAGATCTACATTGCTCAACCATCCAGTCTTCATGTTTTTGCAGTGTTTTGCTCACTGAGCAGTTTTTTTTCTAACATGACCCTAATTAATATTTTTCATATTGATATTTAGATGACATATTCAAAGGAGCACACTGGAGAGATTTTACCATGGTCATCTTCAAATGAGTAAGAATACTTGATCAGAAAGAGTAACTTCTCATTTAGCTGCAAATTCCCAATTTTATTCTGGAGATTGTCTGGATCTGGAGATTTTCTGGATCTCAAGCTCTCTCTGATGTTTATATATGAGCATTACTGTGGTAATAGGGAAGCTGGAGCAGGAGACAAGATTCTTAATGTTAGACTTTAACCCTTGAAATCAATAAGAATTTTGCCCTGTATGTTTAATTACTGCATCTACCACTATTTTACTGTGTGATTCTCTAATTGCTTAATTGATATGTATCTGCGTTTCTGTTCTGTGAAAAGCAGTGCTGTTGTCTTTGCATGCAAAGGTAATTTAGTGGTTGATTGAAAAGTGAGCTGGTAGAAAAGACAGCATGATGGAATGATTAAAAAGCACTTATTAGGTCTAAATCCCAAAAAATCTGAAAGGATAGGAGTAGTCTTTTCATAATGTGTTCTTTATTTATTTTTAGTTCTTGCTAAATTGCTAGATTCTCAGAATAATAATATGATGATGAGTAGTCACCTCCTCTTTTACTATTTTCATCTTTCTGGATTCTCTATTTTCTTAGAAGTTCCTGAAGTGTCACACTATGAAACCAGGACACTGTATTTGCCACAGCATTATATACCTGACCAAGAAAAATGCTCAGCAGAAGGTCATACAAGATATATAACTTTCCTGTTACCTCATGCACTTACAGATATGAGCCACTCATGTTTCCTAAACTTTACACTTCCTTTAAAAATATGTTCAAACAATTCTCTCTCCTGTTCTGTATGAAAAAAAAAAAATTGAACATAAATCATAACCTCCTTGTCCCACAGGTTTGATAGAATATTAACAGTAATAAATACATGAAAGACTTGAGTGAACTCAGTATAATTAAAGCCATTTAGTATGAGTTATGTCAAATGTAATTTTTAAAACCATATATATTTATATTAACATTTTATATCAGATTATATTAACATTTTATATCAGATTGCCAAATTTATGGTATTGTAAATATAAATGTGTTGACTTCTCTTAGTGAATATAACATTGAGATTCTAGAATAAACATGGCAAAAGTCAACATGATAAACATTAAATCTATTAAAAGCTGTTAAATCTTGGTCTGAAATTAGACATGGGGAATGTTTCCTTTGGTTAATATCATATTCCTGAGAAGAAAGCATACAGGCCAAGGGCAAAGGCCTTCCTGAAGAGGTGTGATGTGCCTGTACTGGAAAGAAACAGTTCCTGGGTTTGTTCTCTGGCTTTGAGGCTAAATGGCCAATTTAGTTTCATTCATACAATTAGAGTGACCTGCTCTGCACAACAGGACAGTCTCATACTAGGGTATGATTGGGAATGATCCCCGGAATGTGGTAACTTTCCAGTCAGGTCTGCTTCCATTCTAAGAACTCACTACATAAACAAGTTCTGGTGCAAAAGCTCAGGCTTCTGATAGTTTGCAGAGAAAAAATCTGTGACTCAACAAAAACTGAGAGTCTTGGCAACTAAAAGAAGTGCTCAGTGCAATCCTGCACCCACAGGAGTTGTGGTACCTTGGCTAAATAAAGCTGAAATCTTAGACAGCCACATGAATGGCATGTTACTTCTGTATTTTGGCACTGGCTGCTATTGAAACAACAGTTGTGATTTCCTTAGATGGTTATGGATCAATTGAAGCAGGCTAAGAAGAGCTAAGACAATGACTGAAGGAGTATGGAACATATTTGGAGGTAAATGTCTCCAGGAGCCATTTGGGTTAAAAATAGAAAATTTTTAGGAGTGTATTTCTCAGTTTCTGAGTAGTCTGTACCACAGGATGCAAGATGACGAACAGAGAGTAGAGGTAAAATAAGGTAACTTTCTTGCTAGTGCTGCTTTAACTAGATTTTTCGAGTGTATTAACTTTGTCAGCTATCTATCCTAGACTGCAATTAGCAGTGTAGGCATAGGCTTTGAGACAGATTCTGGATATGGGATGGTTCTTCTGCAGAGAGAGCTGAGGACAAATCCAATAAACAGATTTCTGTATTCTGAATCACTGAGCAGTGCCCAGTCCTACATGAGCTATCATCTCAAAGCTGCTGCCTTCATAACTTCATAGTTTATGAAATAGCTGCATTCCCTGGGTATAGCTATTCCTTCTATCCTTTAAAGATTCTCACCACACGAGTACTTATTTCTTTTGTGGTTGTTCTGTGACTTAATTTTACATATCAAATAATCAAAAATTTGAAAACAGCCTTGTCTATTCTGATCAGCACAATGCTTACCATACAGCTGAGATTCTGTTTATTAACATCATCTGGGGTTTTTACATTGTGAGGGTCAGTAAGTGTTTATAAAAATACTTGGACAAATGTAATACATATAATAATGAAAAAATTCTACACATTAGATTCCAGTCAACAGGTTATCAGATATATCAAACTGTATCAGTTAGATTATCAGACCATTATAAAACAACTGCATTACAACACAGCAGATATACTTTTAAACCATTCTACATGAATTATAAAAAAATAACTTTTACATCTCACTCTTCCCAAACCCATCTTGAAAGCTATGAAGCATCTGATTCATATTTTAGGACTTTGTAATTTCTCAAGATAATAAGACTTGGAAATAAAAGTACCTTTTGGACACTGAGTAATTAGGATGACACTTCCCACCTACATTCATTAAATCAAGGCTACTTGTGAAGCTCTTGTACAGGAAGTTATTATTCACTGTTCTCAATTTTCATATGAAGCAAATTGAGAGAGCAGAATCTATGCTACCCAAAGGTCTGGTGCAATGTGAATATCAGAGAGCATGTGCTGTCTGCAGTACTGTCAAAATAAGGCAGACTGGATAAGAAATTCCTTACTTCAGAAGGTTGTTCCCATTAAGCAAACCATAAAGAGTAACAATGGTATTAAAAATTTACTATGCATTTCTTCACTGTGTTGCTAGTGAGGCACTGGAACAGGTTGCCCTTAGAAGCTGGGGATGCCCCATCCTTGGAAGTGTTCAAGGTCAGGTTGGATGGGCCTTTGGGCAACTCAGTCTAGTGGAAGATGTCCCGGTCCACGGCAAGGGGAATTGCAACTAAAATATATGTAGGAGCCCTTCCAGCCCAGACATTCTATGACTTCTCTATAATTTAAGCTTCCCTTCCATGAGACCAGCACACATATGGTGATACAAATCAGGCAGTGGTACTGTGAGAAATGTGAGAACTTCCTGCAGCTCCTTGCCACAGCTGTGACGTCCCTAGGACATGCTGCTCTAAGGGTGCTCATTGTTCTGAGGTCTCTCTTGAGAGCTGTCTGAACTACAGAATTAGAGAATCACAAAATCACAGAGTGGTTTGGGATGGAACAGACCTTAAATATCATTTAGTTACACACCCCCTGCCAGGTTGCTCAAAGCCATGTCCAACCTAGTCTTGGAAGCTGGCATAAAAGTGCTGTGCTAAGGATACCATGACAGCCTTCATCCATGCTTCCTGGGGTTCAATTGCTTTCTCTCATAGGATTATTTTACTTTAACTGACATGAGTTGCTGATAAATGAAGACATTGTTACAGCATACCACAGCACAGAGCAAAACATAATGCAGCAAAAACATAATACAGCAAAACCACCCAAACCATATTCAGCCTTCTTAAAAAAAACCAAAAACAAACAAACAAACAAAAAACCCTAAAGTCTTGCTTGGACTTGAACTTAGCAAAGAGGCATCCTGAGTTAATCAGGGATCTAAAACAGAGTGGCTGTGTCCTTTGAAGGCAGCGCTACTGTGTCATTCTCTCTGCTAGTCTGTCTGTACAGAGATGGGCTATACACAGTGGTTCAGCTTGTGATCTCTCATATTTCAGCATGCACAGAGCTGCCATCACTGGAGAGATGAGAGCAGCCAAACTGCTTTAAATGAAGCTGCTTTGGTAGCACAGGCTACATAGCAGTGTTAACGCATCGCTGTCTAATTTACCCTTTCTCACTGAAGAACCTAGGCTAGACATACACTGGTTTTGTATGGAGAAAGATTATGCAGCATAGATGTAGTGTTTAAGGTGTGTGCATGTTTTTAGTGCTTGGCTGCTGGATTTAGGATTTCATTATATTTTCTTTCTTTTTTATCACCCTACCTGTAATTTTCCACATACATTCTGTTTAGATATTCACTGATTTCTAAGAACTTGCTGCCATTTGCTTACGAAGTAAATAATGCATGAAAAATTCTATTGTATGGAAGTTAAGATGCATTTCATTTATATTTTATAAGCAAAGAACTTAAAGAATAAGCTATGATTGAAATTTTTTATGATTATATGATAGAATCATCATTTAAATTGATTAACATACTTTTATTTAAGTCCAGACTCATTAATACACCCGAACAACAAAAATTTTTCTATGCACAGAAGTCATTTAAATTGAATTTACATCTATTTTGCATCACTGGAGCAGTGCAGATCAGAGAGAGCACACTAGGGAATCAAGCCCTTATGTCGGTTTGGTCGAGGCACAGGTTTACATGGTGGCTGAGCAGGAGCAGGAGAGCAGACCCCGAGTTCATCTGTTTGTGTGCTCTAAGCATTCCCCAAGGTCCCTGCCACAGCCACACTGCTTGGCTGCTTCCTCTGTGCACGCTAGAGACAGCAGCAATGCCAAGGAAAACCTTTTGAGAGCAAATACCCGACTTCAAGTAGAGACACAAAATCTCTGCAGAAAAGACCTCTCTGAAATGGTTAACTTTCCAGAGAATCAGGGTGACACACACACACAGCTCACTTCCTCAGACCCTCTGTAGCCAAGACCTGCAGAGGTGCCAAGCTGAGGGGCTGGGCTTCTTTGGAGGGTTCAGTGGACCCCCAGGTGTTCCCACAACTCTACTTACATTAGCTATAACCACGAATAGATAAACTTAATTACAACTTCATCTATGTGTTTTTATACGCTATGCACAAGCTTTTAATTAATTAATGGTATGGAAAGTTTGATTGCATTATTTCATTATAAAATCTACTCAGAAAAAAGGGTATGTCAACAAAAATGCTAAATTTTGTGCAGCATTTAGTTTTCAGCAAATTTTAGCTCAAACCAATTAGCACATGAATTTTATGTTCTTGGAAAATTCATCCTGTATTCACAGAATAAGCACTACAAGTATGGTAGGGATGTATTTTTCACTAAAAAAAGCTGAAATCTTGGTACGCGTGCAAAATAAATCCCTGACATCATGAAGACATGATCAGGAGGGAGCTAATGGAATTGTAATGAACACCTCTGTAAGAGCTAATACTGTTTCACTTTGTACACTTCTGGCACATTCATAAGAATCTCCATATGTTCATACTTAAAGGCATGCATGTGAAGCATACAAGTAAGAAAGTGCTATTTAAAAGTATTAGGATTGTAAAATTTATTTAAGATAATGTATTTTTAGTGAACAAAAATGTATATACCATATATATTTTTATCTACATATATATATGTTTTGCTGCATATACACACAGACACACATATTTGCCACTTTTAAGTAGAAAATCACGTCTGAGACTGGCTGACATTTCTCCTATCCTGTCCCCATAACAATACTACTCAGCCTCTCCTTCTTTTAATCTTCTGGGAGATGGGGATTAACACATGAGGTTTCCAGCATTTTATTTTTTGTGAAGAATTTCCCAACTCATGGGTTTCTACTCTTCTTTACTTCATCACGTTCTGCTGTGGATTGTGTTGCTCCAAGTTCTGTCTACTGCTAAATTAAAACTGAGAACTTCTGTGTGTTTGGGCCCAGGCTGTGCTTTTGTAATTCTCTGGTCACTTATTCCTTTATTATTCCTATGGCAAAATCAAAGAGGGGCTACCACTGAAATCAGAGAAGTATTCCACAATGTTGGTCTGATCAATACCTCCTCAAGCAGGACTGAATTCAGGCATACTCTTCTGAAGAAGTATTTGTGTTACAGCTCCTCACAAATCAGCTACATTTTATGGGACATTTAAACTTTCCTTTTGAAACTGCATGTTGTTCAATATGCACTTCCTTCTAATGAGCATTACACAGAACAATTAGAAAATGATGCTACTTCAAATGTACGGAGTTCATATATATATATATATCCCTTGACATATAGTTTGCATTTTGTATTTAACATAGTTGTTAAAAAAAATAAGAATTGAAGTTAAGAATAAAATATTTCATCTTCTTTTCAGGGTAGGTAAAAAACAGCATTGGGATAGGGAATTTTTTTGCCAAGCTGTCAGTCAGATTTCAATTCAAATCAATAGTGCAGGGAGTATTTTTCAACAGACAGCTTTTCAGTAGCCTTTTTGAAAGGAGTTCATAGGTTCAGGGCAATTCTTTGTGCATAAGAGTCCATGTTGCATAACAAGAAGAAGAATAACTATTCTTATCTGTAGATTTCAAGATAAAGACCAAGGGCTGAGTACAGCTTTACACTCCTAGGCAGGCCTCTCAGCTTGGTGACAGGGAAAATGAAGGGACCTGACCTGCCAGTGCTGTAGCTGCTCTGGTTTGAGAGGACACTCCTGGCACCTTACACAGACACAGTAGGTGCTCCTTGTCACAGATGAAAGCTAAGGAGCACTGAGTGAAATTATCAGGCAGCAGGTTCATAGCAAACAAAAGGAATTACTTTTTCACACAAATCAAAATGAAATTGTGGTGCTCACTACCACAGAACAGAGTTGAGACCAAAGCATCAATAGATTTTTTAAAACAGAGTAGGGAAACTCAAAGTTTATTAAATATGGTGGTCTGAGAGCAAACTCCAGTTTAAGAAATCTATGCTCTATGTGTTGCTGAAGCTTGAAAGGATATGCCAGGAAAAGATCCCTGTATGCCAGTCCTGTTTCTTACGTTTTTCTCCCTTCAGCGTCTGCTAATGACGGTAGTCAGAGCCAGGATATTGGACTAGATGTTCAACTCACTATAGCAATTTATTTGATCGTGTTCTTTTAATTAAATTATGTTCTTATTTTGGCTACTTAAAAGGATCTAAGGCCTTGATGGAGAAAGGCATTTAAATGCTTTAATGCTCACGTTATTTCAGGGAGGCAAGTACTTGTGTGTATCATAGCATTTGCGTCTTAGGCCATAAACTTACTGGGGTGGGGCTCACTCATCTTTTATTAGGACTTTGCTTTTTCTGGGTATGAGCTAGAATAAAAATATGCATTCATAACAGTGATAACAGCGTGCAACACTGTTTCTCTACAAAGGTTAAATAGTTTGTTTGCCTAAATGGCTTGTGCTGCAGGTAAATTTCCCAGTAATTTATGTAAGGACGATGACACTAGCATCCACTGATGTGAAAAAGAATCAACTTCCTTTAGAGAACTCCCCACATTTGTAATGCATGAATATTACATTTGTAGGAAGCTATTTTTCACCTGTTAACCATAATACTATTGCCTGCCAATATGTAACTTACTTATATTTACCCAGAAGGATATTTCAGATTTCATCCATTTTGCAAAAGCATCTGGCTGCAAACCTATGGCACACGTTGGTGAAAATCCAGATACAGAAATGAAGAAACCGAATACCGAAAACCGTAAATTTCACCCCTGCCGTTTCTAAGCCTGACAGCACCAGTAAGGTTTCCTTCTAAATCAACAAGAAGAGATAGAGATGCACGTTAGGTCGACAGCCGAGCAAACGAGGCAACCTCGGCATTCTTAATTGCGGGCGGTTTCATCCCGAGGAGAGAGAGGCGCAGCCCCGCAGGAGCAGCACACGGCGGGTGTCGGGCGCCGGGCAGCAGCGCGCATCCCCGCCGCACCGAGCGCCGCGGCGGCGGGTGTTTCCCCAGCGGCGCCGGGATCCCCGCTCCGCCCCGGGCCGCGCCGCTGTCCCGCGCTGCTCGGAGCCGGGCACGGCGCAACGGGAGCATCCCTGCCCCGCCGGCCGCGCCCGGCCACCTGCTCCTCCTGCGGTCCCCGCCTGCCTCCCGCCGACATTTCCAGGGGAGGGGCGGGAAAGAGGCCGGGGCAGAAGGATGGCGGTGCCGCAGGGTACGGCGGGCGGGGGAGGCTGGGTGCCGCTCGGGGCTCCGCGGCCGCTGCCCGCGGGGGTTCCCCGGCCCCGGTCCGGCCCGGCCCGGTGGGGCAGCCGAGAAAGGGGCAGAGGGAGGGAAGGATAGGAAAGCAACTCCTGATCTTAGAGCAAGGACTCGCTTGCTCACCCTCACCTTCCGCCGGCTCCTCGGATTGAAATACCAACCACAACAACAATAATATGAATAAAAATTACAACACCTCTGCTCGCGCGAAGCAGACCAACGTTACAGGCAGGGGAAGGTCAAGAGGAATGACAGGAGGAGCGCTGCCTCGCCTCCGATCTGGCGGCTGTCACACCGCCAGCCCGTGCCTCCGGCTTCTCCGGGGGCGGCCCAAACCCTCCCCTGCCCGGGCTGGGCAGCATCGCCCGGCGCGGCGGATGCCCCACGGCACCCCCAACACAAACCGGGGGGCGGGGGAGATGGGGGGCCACGGGTAGATCCCGGCGACACCTCTCCCCACCCCTTTGTGTATCGCGGGCAGGACACACACACACACACACACACACACACACACACACTCCACCTTGCAACCTCGGCGCCGAAGCCGCCCGCTGTTACACACACACAGAGGCACGCTTACACACAGCCTGTCCTCCGGAGAATACATTTTCTGTTGCACTCTATCGTCATCCATCCATCCATCCATCCATCCATCCATCCATCCATCCATCCGTCCGTCCGTCCGTCCGTCCGTCCGTCCGTCCGTCCGTCCGTCTGTCCTTCCGCCTGCCCGTCCGTCTGTCCATCCAGCCATCCATCCGTCCGTCCATCCATCCATCCGTCCATCCCTGTGTGTCCCTGGCAGAGCAGCCTGGAGGGACTTTACTGTGCTGCAAGCATCTTTATTTTTGTTGGCTGGGAAAAAGCTGCTGGTGTCAGTTTCTTTTAAAATATTTTGTGCTAAAGAGAGTAAAGGAAGCTGAACTGCAGAGCCTGGGGGCTCCATTCTCTGCTAAGCTTAACTTCTTCAGGTCAGCTGCCAACAGCTACCAACACTGTGTCTTACAGTATCTGGTCTTGCAGGGTGATTTGGTAAAGACCTTCATTACGTGCCTCCCTCTAAGCCCATGATTCGTCTTCCTGGTTTCAGTGAGACTATTCAAATCACTCACGAGCCTCAGCTATAAATGGAGGTGGCAAATGGAAACAAAATGAAATACAGAGGTGTTTTCTGTTTTATATGTTGCCCACAGGAGGAATGACTTTGTTGATGCTGACAGGTCCTGCAGCCACAACATAATTCCTTAAAAATATATATCATTAAAACCCCACTTGTTTAGTTTCTGAGGAATGAAAAAATGGGTTTTCAGGCAAAAGTTTAAAATTTGTTTCTTAATATTTGCTGTGGACCACACTCAGACTAGGATTACTCTAAGCAGCATGTAGAGGGTGTAATTGAATAGCATATTACAAGCTGAGGTCTGGCAATATTTTTCAACTTAACTTGGGCAAAAAGCACTGTTTTTTCAGGCCAGCAGAGCAGTATCTCAATCACCTTTCCTTGCACCCAGCATATATCCACAGGTGGATCAAATGGAACCTACTTCCAGGAAAGAATTAAAATTTTCATCCTGGGCAAGAGCTGAAATGCCTCCACTGCTTTTCTGCCTTGCCTAGCATATTCTCTGGGTAAACTCGAACTCTGAGCATGGTGTTGGACTGATAAAATAGATGGAAAGGGCTTCATACAAAAGTGCAATTTTAAGGTCATTCATCAAATCCCAAACATTGCAGATGGTGTGCTGGTGGCTGGATGTAATTTGGACAGATACAAATTCCCCATTGGCTCTTAGAAACATCCTTGTTCCCTGGCACTGCAAATGGTTTCTACAGCTTAGGGTGCTTAGAAGAGAAAACTTGGCAGAGCAAGGGCAGAGAAGCCACCCCAGGGTAGTCCAGTTATCCTGAAGAGAGCCCTGCACACCTGCCAGTCCAGGAGAGGTTCTCTCACATTTTCCTTGGGACTGGGTCCGTGTATGCAGTGTTGACACAGAGGGGGTGACATGCCAGAAATGCAGTGTTGCTTAGTTCACGGTGGTGCCTTCATCTACTCTTCAGCACTCTAACCCTAGTGCTGTAAAAAGTAGAAACTGCTGCAGTGCTGATGTTACATGGTTTTCCTTCTTTTCTGTAGAAAATATCAGCCTGTAATCTGGAACCTCCTCTGATGTGCAGATCTCCCTTCCTAGGGATGATGTGGATTCTGTGCATGGCTTTTCTGCTGAGGGTCTGGGTAGCACTCCTTGGCTTTCTCATTCCAGTGAGAGTGTGTGAGCAGGGAAAGAAGAGGGGAAAGGTCTTATGAAAGACTCAAATCTGATCTGGAAGTGACTGAGACCTGTTAAGCACAGACCCATTTTTAGACCTCTGCTCTATAAATACATTTCTTGCCACCAACACCTGCTCTACCAATAAAGAATCATCTGTGAGATGTCGCTCACTGGCATTCAGTGTCACACAGAGAAGCAGGCCAAGCATTTGCCGAGCTGAGTGTGTTCTCTACAGGGAGCAATATAGCTACAGATCATATGACCTGGATAATATTTGACAGGATTATGCCTCCATACATGTTTGCTCAGCACCTTATGCACCAAAGCTCCCCCAGTTTGGAGCCACAGGACATTACTGTAACCTGAGTATTATTTATGTTGGCAGCTAAGAGATAAATCATGGGTGAGGAAAGAGAAAAAGAAGCAATGCTAGTGAATGGATTTGGGTGTTATGTCTTTAGCATCAAACTTCTTAATATTAATATGAGACTGCACTGACCTTACTATTAATACAAGACTGCACTGGAGAGATTCTCAGAAGCTTTTTTTCATAAAGATTTTGATTTTCAGAAGTCACGCATATTTCTATATGTTTTTGTGGCTCAGAATTGCTCTTTACTGCATGACAGTGGCAGTTCCATTAGTGACGGAAGCATTTTTTCTCCAGGAAGGGAGAAAAGCAGTAGAATTGTGCTGCCCATATCTAGAATGTCACACAACTGCATGGAAGGGACAACAGCTAACCCCTGTAACCCACTCAACTCTTTTCATTCTGAAGTGAAAAGAGAGCTGGTCTTGCATCTTACAGTTTTGGGATTGGCTGGGGCAGGTTTGGTGTTTCAGTCAGACTTTGACCATTGCCTGTCCCACCTCAACTGAGATATGCCAGGGGGAGGTAGCTCTGGCTCAGGGTGGGGATCCCACCATCTGCCTGGGAATTCCCATACAGAGATTTTGGGCTCCTGTGCTGCTGTCACTCCAGGTGTTTACCAGCAGCACTGAGTCTGAACCCTGCAGGAAACTGAGCAGCACAAGCACATGGAGGAGGTGGTGTATCTGAAAACTCGGTTACTGAAATCATCTCCAGGCCCTGTCACCACCATATACCCCACTCAGCCACTTGCTGGACATGGGGGTATTAAGGGTACTGCTTTCCATTCCCAGCTCTCATTCAGTGAAGTTGTGGTTCTTGCTGTTCTTTGAAACATCTCAGCTTAGCTTCTGAGCTGTGGCACACAGCCTCTTTCCTCCTTCCTTTGCTGTCCTCCATCCCCTTACCAAGCACCTGCAGTGACTTTCAGCACGCATTCATTGTCTGCCTTTTGATTGCTGCATATATGTTCAAATTGTTATTTCCCAGCAGATGTATCACATGAAGGTACTCAATTCCCACCCTTCCCTCCCCTTCCCTCCTCTTTCCCAGAGCTCTGACTCTGGTCTCACAAAAGCACCAATTTTATTGTAACAGAGCTCAGAATTTAAGCCTCATTCTGAGATTTGTCTGTCTTAAAACAGAAGATATTATAAATATTGGCAAAGGCAACGCAGTGAGCGTAACCTCCAAATCTCTCTTGTTCAGATCAGATGTAGCCTTCCTGCTGTAATCATTCCTCTCTCCCCCTCCTTCCCCTCCCTTCTCTCTCTTTTTGGATATGTGTTTCTCTCTGACTGCGATTCTGCAGTGGCAGAAAGGGGTCAATCTATCTGTAAAAGATGGACTCAGCCAAGCTTTTCTAGCTCTTTCCTGCTGATGGCAATTATCCGGAGGTTGGCAGTGGTCCCAGAAACCTGCAGTTCCTGCAGTCCTGCTGCTGTGAGCCTGTTCCACAAAGCCAGCATCCTAAGAGGATCACTTGGTGTGATGCCCAGGAAATGACAAACAGAAAAGGTCACACGTACTCCAAAAAGATATACTGCTCGGCAAATTTAATTGACATTGTGCAGCTTTTAAAAATGTCCCTGCAGACATTGCAGCATTTAACAGATGCAAGCAAAGAACAGGAAAATAACAGGGCTTTAGAGAAAGAGCAGAAAAAATACATTCTGTCCCCCCAAAAGAATTTTTTCATACCCCAGTAATATCCTTTCACATGGTCTATTTGATCAGGATAATTTTTTCTTACCCCTGACCTGACAAGTGAAATCTGCCATCCCATCCCCCAGGCTCCCTTTCTTCCCTCATACACACACAGTCCTGCTTTTTAAATCATTGAGCTTTCATTTCACAGGGTAACAGTCCTTTTTTTTCCCTTGCACATTAGTCTGTTAAAATATTGTACAAGGAACTAGCTCCCTGTCAAGGCCAGGACTGTGCTCTGTGGAGGGTCATCATTCTGTCCCATGTTATCTAGCCAGAGGAGAAAATACGTTTGCATCAATGGGCTTTTTCTTTAACAAAAAGTAACAGGACATCTGTGGAAATTAGAGAAGGTGTCTCATATCTAATTTTTAAAAAGTGGCCACAGTGAATTTAGGATGAAGGCAGGTGGTCCTGATTCAGACTCAACTATTCTTTTATTTCAGTATTTATTTAACCCTCTTTTTTGCTAAGAACAAATCTAAAATCAAATGGATTCTATGGTTTTGCTTTCAATGCTTACCAGTCAGACGGAAAAAAGTGGGTAAAAAAAAAGAAAATGAGTAATATCATTAGTGACAATGAAGCAGTTGTAACACTGCATGATCTTTCCATTTACACCCATGCAATTTGAGATGAAAGGCACCACCTTCCTTGCATAGTAGTCACCATGATTCAGATGGCTAGGATAGTAACAAAGCAAGGTTTGAGTCCATGAGGAGCTTTGTACCCTCACATGAGTCCTAGCTATCGTGTCAGCTGAACTGCTGTGGAGAGGAGTGGTTGATGCTACCAAAGATTTCATGAGCTGCTATCCATACAAAAGCACGAAACTGACCCCTTTCAGAGGTGTTGTAAAGCACCTGGTGCATCAGTTTAAACACTTCAGTACTATATAAAGCAAACAGAAATATCTCTGCGCGTCTTTCTCTGGTTACTACATTTAAGAAGAATTAACTGCTGTATCTAAACTGTGGGTGTGTACAGGGGTAGCATCTCTGGATGCCTGTCACTTATTTGCCTGGATATGGCCAGACTTGAGCAATCTTAAAATTACAACTTAGAATCACTGGAATCAATCTTTTCTGCGAAGCAGTACAAACAGATTTTACAGACCATAACCACAGTACAGCAGCAGCCTGTAGAAAACAGGGAATGAAAGAAGGACAATGCAAATAAATTTTGCTTTGAAATGTTGCCTTTGAATAATTAGGCATACAGCTTGAAGTTACAAAATGGCCCCTGAACAACACCTTGCTCTACCAGCTCAGAAGTTGGGGAAACATACTTTGACTTTCTTTGCAGCAGGCAAAATAACCCCATCATTTTGGTGACTGTTGAGACCAGACCCCAAGTTTTCCAGTCATCGTCTGTGCTAAATAGCAGGTCGCATTAAAATAGAGGGGACGAGATAGTGACAGATCCATTTCAAGACAACTTTCAGTGTATGTCTGCTTCAAAAGGAGATCCCATTGGGAGGAAAACATTACATTAGTCTTCCTTAGCATGGAGGTGGCACATTCCACATTCTGAAGTAAAACTGAATCCTATAGTTTAAGGAAAAGCTAAAACACAGGTGTGGGACAATTTTTCAGGGCTTTATTCTTTCTAATTCTGAGCAGAATTTGTCCATCCTTCATCTACCTCAATGCCAGGGCAAGTAGCCAGAAGTCACAGTTATAAACTTCATGTCATTCTTACCCCACACCATGCAGAGTGGAAGAAACATTTGCCCTTCCTTTGAAACATCCTTTGGTACTGATGCAACCCCAGAACAGTTTTCAGGTCTGACAAAGTCTCTTTTGGTTCAGATCTTCTGACTGCCAAGAAGTGTGTGAACTAATAAAGTTTCAGTTTACATAGCATTATAATAGGATTTTGGCTTTCTCATGGACCAGGCAACTCCAGTCCTGAGAACCTGCTATCAGAAATAGTTAACTTTCCAGCAGCCATTGTTTCTGATAAAAGGTTTTTACTCTTGACAAAACCAGCATATATTAAGTGACTCATAGAAGTGTAATATTATTGCCTGGTTTCATAATACACTCTCCTGATACACTGGACTTCACAGAAGCAGCAAAATAAAATTCAGAAGTTGATTTCTGTACTGCAGACTTCTGTTGACACAATTATATAGGTCAAGAGAGGCAAGAGTCAAGAAGATCCTGATTTTTAAAAATGTCACAGAAACCGAATCTGAGCTTTTACCATATGACCGCTTTTGCTTCAGGATGTGGGGCAGAAGACAAAAGATATACTTTCCCTTTCCAAATTACTTAAACCTTCTAGTTCTGTGTTTTCAGGGGACAAAAATCTGTAAGGCATATTTATACTTGAAACACAAAATGCTTTGTGAGTTAAAGCCTGATTTAGGTCTTCTCTCTCAATACCCCAAAACCTCCAATCATTTAGACCACAGGAAACTCCCCAGCTGTGGAAATATTAAGGATTTTACTGCATGCAAGTGAGCTGTTCTGACTCCATCTGCTAAAATGGTAAATTTTTGCATAGGCTTGTTTTGACTGATACCCAACCGTAAGTACTTTGTAAGGCAGTTACACAACCAAGACTGATAAAAACTCTTCAGCTCTTGCAAGCCCTACAAGGTGACCAGTTCATTAGAGGAAGGTGACTGGGTGTGTCCTCATGACGTATCCCCAGAAAGAAAAAATTTGTAAACTTCTGCCTTGTTTAGTCAACAAAAATGTTATTAGAACCAATAAGATGCTTAAGCTTTTCTGGTCATCTACAGAAAATAGGTGAAATGGCCAAAGGGTGGGCATATACATTGCAATGAAATTATTTTAATTTAGGGACTAATAATATTCTGCAATTCAATTTTGGATTGATTTTATAAATCTTGTCATTAGACTTTCCTGGTTTTACTTCTTATAGCTACTAAGTGTTTGGAGATCTTAGTAGATTAAAACTTCAGGAGACAGAAAATTTCTCTTTGAAGCTACTTCTTTCTTCTCATGGAATATTTAGAACTAGAATAACAAAAATTTCTAGGAATAAACCCCTGTGGTGTGTCAGTGTGAAATATCACCAATAGGAACTCAAAGATTGTGTAGTCTCAGGAGAAACAAGAGAACACAATTTAATTAAAGCTTCTTATTTTAATTGCAAAATTGTCTCATTTTGTAGTTCAATCTTTGGTAGGAAAAAACCCCATGAACTGGATTATGGCCAAATATGATGGATATTTCTTGCTATTACACAACAGTTTAGGTGGAAATCAAGGAATCTTGCAGTAATTTCATGGAAGGGACCTCTGAAGGTCACCTAACCCAGCCCTCCCCTAAGAACAGGACGTACTGTGCTCTTCTATTTCTAACCAAAATTGTGCAGAAACCAGGCCAGGAAGGAGGTCCTGATTGGTCAGGAGAGCAGCTCTGCTGTCTACACAATTGTCAGTGAAGCACTCAGGTGCCTTGCACAGAGATGTTTCCCAAACTGGGGGAACCTGGAAGGAGCAGAGGGAGTTGGCAGGAGCCTGTAGTTTGTGAGACGGGAGCTGATGCGACCAAGCCAGGAGCAGTAAAGACCAAGCTTCTCCCCCTATAAAAGAAGCCCTCAGGGAACACTGGGGACCAGGAGCACTGCCAGCTGTGCAGGACAAACAAGACACAGTGTGGCAGCCAGGCCAAGCCTACATGAAATCCTGAAGACTCAGGGACAGGTTTCCCTATATGCCAAAAGATGATCCTGCAGGGAAAAAATTGTCCTTGTTGAACAGAGAGCTTTGACTGGAAATTATTGAAAAAGCAGGGAGTTAATGACCTTAGGAAAAAGGGGCAAACAATTCAGGAGAACTAAAAAAATGTTGTGAGGTTGTACAGGAAGAAAATTAAAATGACCAAAGTCCAACTAGAATTAAATCTGGCCAGTCATAAAGGACAACAAAAATTGCTTTTGCAAATGCATCAGCAACAGAAGGAGGGCAAAGGAGAATCTCCATCCTTTATTGGATGGCTTGGATTGGCCAATAGCATCCTGGCTTGTATCAGCCATAGTGTGTCCGGCTGATCCAGGGCAGGGCTGTCCCCTGTGCTGGCACTGCTGAGGCACCTCCAGTGCTGGGGACAGCTCTGGGCCCCTCAGGACAAGAGACACTGAGGGGCTGGAGCGTGTCCAGGGAAGGGACTGGAGCCCCAGGAACATCTGAGGGAGCTGGGAAAGGGGCACAGCCTGAAGCAAAGGAGGCTCAGGGGGGACCTTCTGGCTCTGCACAACTGACAGCAGGGGACAGCCAGGGGTTGGGCGCTGCTCCAGGGAACAAGGGGTAGGATAAAGCCTCAAGCTGTCCCAGGCAAGGTTTGGATTGGATGTTAGGGGAAAATTCTTCACTGAAAGGGTTGTCCAGCCCTGGCACATCTGCCTAGGGCAGTGGTGGCGTCCCCATCTCTGGAGGGATTTAAAAGCCATGTGGATGTGGTAACTGGGGACATGGATCAATGGTGGCCTTGACGGTGCTGGAGAAATTGTTGGGCTCAATGTGTTTAGAGAGTTTTCCAACATAAATTATTCTGTGATTCTATGATATGACTTCAAGGCAGCCTTCCTGTCTATGACTTTTATCCTCCCAGTGTTCTGTACAGAATCTGAACACCTTCCATGGAGAACCAGCAACATAAGTTTCATTTTTCTGAGATGAAAGTATTTTTTCCTCATATATATATATATATATATATATAAATATATATAAATGTATAAATGTATATATATATATATATAATTTGAAAGGCCTGACCATCATCTTGTTGCTGGCAGCACTGACACAAGCCCAGGTCCCAGCATTATACTGCTGATGATCACAGCTCCGCATTGCAACCTTAAGAGAGGAAAAACCCCCTCAGTCTACTCATTCTTTTTAATGTATATATTGTGGCCCTTGATCTGGAAATGCTTTGCCCCTACTCCTCACAGCTCAATTATATAAGATATGGTCATAGACTCACTAAAGACAAGAAAGGACAGGACTTTGGTTTTATGTTTTGCTTCAAAGATTTGGACATTCCAGTCTGCACAGAACTTTATAAAATAATTCTGGGATTTCTGTCAGGTTTGATTTATGACAACATGTGTCAGATGTAATTGCACCATCACTCTATCCATTCGTTGCCAGTGTTTCTCTCTACAATAATCTGCACTGGATCTCCAAAGGACAAGGTGATCTGAGCTTGTTTTTCCAATGAACAACAGGAATAGCAGTCCCCATTCTATCATGTTTTGCAGATTAGTGACCATCCTAAAACTGAGGGGTATGGTCAGAGAGAAGAAAACTACATAAAAAGTAGATGCTGGGAATACCCTTACCTCAGTCTGCCCCAATAAACTAAATCACAGTGCCTCCTGAGAGGGCTTGAAGCAGGCCTGCCCTGTGGATGTGTTCTTTGTATGTAAATCTAACATACTCATAGCAACTCTGGGTTGCATTTTATGGTGCACCAATTTCACCAAGTATTGGATCTAAGATCTTTGAACCATGTTATATTATCCAGTAATAGGCAACTCACAGGACTCTCATACTGATTTTATGCAAAATCTGTGTCCCCACCTTTTGTCTGCCATACTTATCAGGAAGAAGGTTTTGATCAGTGCCAACACACTCTTTCCTGATGAAAAGTAGAGAAGATATAATTGTGGAACTAATCTACTGCTTCAGATCAGCATTGCTGTAATAACCAAACTCATAAAAACTTAACTCTTACTCTAGTGGTTTAAATTTGTAATCAAAACACAATGTTGGTGGGTTTGTTTTCTTTTTTTTCTGTCTTCTGCTTAGCTTTGAGATTTGATCTCTCATCAGCTTTAGATTTCTTTACAGTCATAAATCGAAATAACTGTCAGGTTATCATGGCAGCCAGTTCATCACTGAGCAGTGACTGAAGATCAAACACAGAATTTAATTAACGTTGGGCAGTATTTGTGGGATAGGTTTTTTTTCTGGGATCTAAAAATGTTTTTTTTTCCTCTGAAACATTTCCTTCTCCTGAGAAATTTGTTTTTTGAAGCTAAAGGCCTGAGCTGGAGCTCTAAATAGCTGAGTTCAAAATTGCATTTTGTACCTTGGATGAATTTCACATAGTTTAATCCCAGGTAAGCATCATAAATGGCAAAAATTTATAGAGAAGTTCACATTGGAATGGCATCTCTGAAGGTCACCTGTCCAATCACTGGATCAGAGCTTCAAAGTTAGATCCAGCACATCAGGGTCTGGTTCAGCCAAGTCCTGAAAATCTCTGAGGAAGGGCTTCACAACTCCGTGTATTACCATGCCCGGAGTGAAAATGATTTTCTCATATCCAATGGGTATTTCCTTTGCTGCATCTGGTGCCCTCTGAGAAGAGCCTGATTCTCTCATACTAGAAGTCCTCCTTGGTATTCAAAGACTGTGACTAGGTCCCACTTAATCTTTGGACTGGCTTCACATTTCTGTTTGTGTGCAGGAACCAGGGAGAAAGTTGGGTTCCTGAGGTATGCCACTTCATTTTGATTTTGGATTTGGTTTTGTGTCATTCCATCCACTCCCAGTTTTAAAATGTTTTTGGGCCTTATGTAGAAATGCCCAACTGAATTTTCCTCTTTTGAACCATCTAAATTCTTTCATGCAAAGCAAAACAGGAAAGTCTGGGATCACTGGAAAAGCCAACTCTGTCCCCTTTCAGAGATATGAGCCAGTTTGGATGAACCACATAGGAGCTGGGTGTCAATGGTTCTTGAGGGTCCCTTCCAACTCAGGCTATTCTATAAAAAGCAAGATTTTATTTCTTGCAAAAAGTATTCCTCAGAACTCATGCTTCTCACATCCTACTTGTCAGATGGGTAGAGACATTTAGTCCATCCTGTGAAATCTTTCAATATTAAAGAGGTTTAGGATCTAGTTCTGGGACACACATGAAGATGAAAACCAAGAATAAACCATGAACTATGTATGTTTATGCAAAAAAACCCCAACAACCCTAGAAATTTAAAGCCTTGGATAAATTGAAAAGCAAAAATTCAAAACTGAGGAAAGGCTGAAATTCTGTCAACAGATTGTGCAACTCCTCACCACAAGATGTCATTGAGGCCAAGAAATTAGTGAGGTCTGCTCAAGCAACAGGATATCCAGAATGATCAAGGGACGCAAGACTTCGTGTTTCAGGGTTAAGACCAATCTGTAACTGTTATGAGTTAGGATGAAATTCTCACTGAGAACAAATTACCCAACATCTGCCTTCTACAGACTTAGTTCACATTCCTTAGAGGCATCTGACCCAGATTGTTGCTGGAGACTGGATGCTCACTAGCTAGTCCGTGTGTCTGATCCAGTCTGGCACTTTTTACTTTGCTATGGCTCTTGGTGTTTTCTTGTGTTTTTTGTTGTTTTTTTTTTTTTTTCTTCTCCTTTTACCTGTGCTAAAACACAACTAGAGAAAAACAGTTAGCTCTTCCCCTTGCCCCAGAGCACTTGATTTTGTGCACAGAATGGTGGAGGCGAATAGAACGCAGAACCATCCTGCACCATGATGCCTTCGGAGCTAGAATTCTCCAGGACCACTGGCCATTTCCATTTTCCTTCTCTGTTTCAGCCATTCTGGTAGCTGTGCAGCCATACATTCCAGAATAACGTGTTTACCACCATCCTCTGTGCACACCCACACAGTCTACCCCTGTTCTCTTACCTAATTTCTTTGATTTCCCTAACTGCAAAGGAAGCCCATCTCGCAGGTTTCAAACCTCACAGAATTCTTCCATCTTGGAGAGAATGACAAGCACCCATAGCATCATCCCCCTTCCTACTACATCACCCACCACTCCCTCTTTTCACCTTTGTTTCTGGTAGGCTGCACAAAGCTCTTGGATAGACTACAGCTCCACTGTGCATACAGATTATCTTCACCTAACCTCCAGCACTGTGTTAATTTTTGTGCTTCCTGCTGTGGATTTAAGTCAGTGGGACAATTTTGCTTGCCATGTAACTTGAACTAAGTCTGTGAGAGTGTAGAATAGATTAGGTGAGTATACTATTTTTATATTTTAAAGATCATCATTCTTTCAAATATCCCATGAGTTCTAAATATTTAACTGAAGATGATTGATATGCCTATTTTCCATACAGTATAATACAACTTAATGGAGTCATAAGATTTCTGCCAACACATTATAGGATTTGGAATCTAAGTAAGACTTAGATTACTGGCATCCATGTCTCCCACCACAAGTGATCAAATATCATGGTGGCAGCTATGATATAAATCACAGGAGTATCTCTCTCTATCTGTCATTGCTATAACTAGGTTCCAGGAAAAGGAAAACACTCTCTACCAAGTAGGTGAAATCCACAGCATTTATATTTGGAAGTTTCAGGCCTCAAAGTTTAATAAATGGCAATATTACGCCACAATTTGTTCAGAACTGAACTAAACCACTTGTATTTTGCTTTTGAAGACACCCTTCAACATCCACATCTCTTTCTGGCTAATTGAGGCTGTCTCTATGCTAGAAATATTCAAATGTGTTGAATCTTCCCCATCAGCTCTACTAGACAGTGGCTATATTGAGGAGGGTGATGCGTCTAAAGGTCGAGACTTTCAGGTAACCTGAGCTTTTAGACAACCTTACTCTTTCAGATATTTTTTGTGCTACATTAGGATGGGCTTTTCATCAGTGGGAAGGTGTTGTTGAATTCAGAGGATTTCTCCAAAGAGAGGAGTAGACCAGGTGACTCTACTCGTACAAACCAGTTTTCTTTAGGTTTCATCAGCAAAACAACAGGTTGCTGCTGCTCACAGCTATTCCTAAACATCTCTTTTCTTGAACTGATAACTATTCACCTAAAATGGTTGATGGGTTGTCTTATGAGGAAAAAATACACAGTGGAAAGTTATGAGAAAGCTTCTCTTAAAATGGAAAGCTTCTCTTAAAGAGCAAGTTTGCCTTTTACATCTACCACTCTACGAACATTGACATATAATCAAAAGCTCAACATTTACAAATTCCAATCCAAGGTCTGAAATGCAGCAGGGTTGGTGAAATAGCTCTACTCTTGTCTCTCTTCAAGGCTGACAGCATGAGGCTCTCTGGTATATGGAGAAGTAGAGATCAAATCTCCAAAGAAGAGCTTCCGCTACTGCCTTGTTCTATTTCCACCACGTGTCTCCTGTTAACCCCTCTGCTCTCTGAAAAGTGTTCCTGAGGCCAGGCCACATCCCTCCCCAATACCTGTGGGCCAGAGCTCTGCAGGGGGGGGCTTACTCAAAGTGCTTTAAACTCTGACCCAATTGCCAAACCCTGTCAGAAGAGAGGAGTCACTCCAAAGAATGTAAGGACTATTTGAAAAGGATTCAGACATTGATTTTGACAGGAGAAGAGCCTGTCTCTGACTCATTTTAAATTACAGAGAGTAATGTCAAGAATGGTTTAGCCACAGCGTGTACTGTATTCTGCTGGGACAGAACCACTCTGCTCATTATGAATTTGACACATCTGAGTCATTAGAAATGGTTCTCATGGACAAACCCATTTCAAGCCTCAAAATACAAAAGTTCTCTCTGTGAAGTGTCTGCAAGAATTCCTCCAGTAATTTCATATTTGGATTCAATAGCTGAAATGAATTATGAAATTCTCTACACTGTCACATATTAAGAAGGAACTGTGAAATGCTGATAAGATGTTGAAATGAAGGCAAGGGGATTAAAAGGTCATTCTGCTGCACTTTCTCATCTGGTGAGGATTTCAGACTGAGCTAATTACCATAGTACCTGAACATTTAATAGACTGTGCCAAATTTGTTAGTGATCTCAGTAATAAGCTGAGTACACAAACGTCTCTATAAGGTCTCAAAACATCTCTAACACATGGGTGAAAATAGGGCTAATGGGTCCAGTCCACACTGGACTGGAAGATTCATGTTTAATTTCTTAAATAAATGACCTTAAATAAATGAGAATTTTCTCCCCCTACTCGTTATCTTCTCAGTGTGAAAAGCAGGAAAAGCACAAGTTCAAGTGTGCACTGAGCACAGTCAGTACAGCTGGGTCTCTGGGAGCTACAGCAGTACAAGGAACAATTTATTGGAAAGAACATGATTCTTAACTTGGGGAAGTTAGGGATGACTGATGAAAACATATCAGCAGGGTTTGGGCTTGATGAAGAAGTCCTAAATTCTCTTGGTTTTTTGTTTCCCTATTCCTTTCCCTATTCCTTTCATTCTATGAAGAAGACATTAGTAATTAGCAAATAAATTAAATTTGGTACAAAGTCCAAAAAAAAAAACAAAATAAAAAAGAAGCCAAAAACCCCAAAACCCACTGACAGAGAAAAGCTTATTGTTTTTCATCTTGAGTTTTGACTACTAGTACAGTATTAGCATAATATTCAGCACCAAACAATCTAATTTATAGAAATAGATAATGAGAAACTTTGAAATGTGTTGTTTTTATATTTTTCTTTCCCAAAAAGGATTAGAGATTAAAGAATTTAGAAGCTGGCTACACATCTACAGCATTTATTTTATTCTAAGCTATGGGATCAGCCATTTGTGAAAGAAGGAACAACCATTTTGTGTATTTACTAAAAACCCTGTCCACATACTTGTATTTCAATTATATCCTCGCTGTGGTGCCCTGGGTGTTCACTGTGTTCAGATGAATATTTTTTCATCATTTTTTCATAACAAGACAAATATTTTTGTCTTGTTTCTTGTGTTTTGATGTGAGATACCACCCTAATTTGAGGCCCATTTATGGATTTACATGATACTTGGGGTAAATTTCTCAAGAAAAAATATTATGGAGGATCTGTCTATGGGCCAGCAGATCCAAAAGTCACTCCCTGATGGCACCTCTTTATTTATTCATGTGATGGGGTATGTAATTATAAGTCTGTATGGATTGCACTGTAGGGGACAAAAAAAAAATTCAAATCAAGAAATTCTCTCTTCAGTTTGTGCCATGTCACACACTTATTTTTTAATGTATTTTTTGCTACTTTTGTCCCTTTATTAATCTTCATTACATTTCATATTGTAGCACCGCCAATATTCTCTGAGCTACCCGCACTGATTTATATGTTCCTCAGAATTTGATCCCAGTAGTAGGTTTTTCTTATATTTTGGGACATGCATATTGACACAGATGCAAAACTGATATTAAATTAATCCTCTTTGTTGCAATTACAGGTCAAAGCTTTGGATAAGAATATTAGAAAGTGAAAGGAAATACATAAAACCCAGCCCAGGATGTCCTGCACAAAGTGGCTGAGCCATATTTTTGTTGAATTCAGTAGTATATGATCAGGGCCAGAGTGTATGTAGTGCATACAGACAGGGCTCATGATTTTAGAGCCATGTTTTTGTAAGAGAACTGGTTAAACATTTCTTTATGAAAGAGCAGACTCATGGTTTTAGCTGTTTGCTTTCCTGTGAGTGCATGACCTATAACCTGGGCTGTTGGATAGATTATTTCAAATGAAATAGAGAATCCCTTATACTTAATAATTTTCAATGATGGAAGCCAGTGATTGGCTGAGAATCTTGATTATTTTTGCACTGACTCTACTTTTTTATGAACTATAATTTTGTTTTTTGACAAGAATTAACTTTCCTGATTATACATACTGATATTCATAGTGATTTTTTTTCTGATTTTATAACCTGTTTTTCAGAGGGAGGAGAAAGCATAACAATTTTTTTTTTTCCTCTTGTAGGGTTGGAACAAAACCCCCAACATTTTTCTTTCAAAGGAAACCTGAGTCTTTATGTATTCAACACATTGTGTTGAACTATTTCAGAGCTTTGGGTCATGAATGGCTTCTTTCCATTAAAGGTAATGGTGTTATTCCTGGCGATGTGAACTCGCTCAATTTTGCTCACAAGTAGAATTTGCCTGTACAGATAAATCAGTCCCTGCAGTTTCAGGAGAACAGAGGAAGAGGAGACACAGCTCATCTTCAACTTCCAAGCTATACTGGCAATTTACCTTAACCCCCTACACCAGTGAGATAGCTGTTTTAGTTGAACTCAGGCTTAGATTGAAAGATGCAGTTTTGACACCTGGCCTTGGGAGCCTCAGAGACGAGGTTGTGGGGAGAACTGCTCATGAACAGGTGTCAGGCAGGGATCTGCTGGGGAATGCACACCTGTTCCAGAAATGCACAGTTAGCCCTGGCTTGACCAGCCCCATTCACATCATGTCTGGGAACCCCTTCTTTCCCACCTCTAATCAGGGCTTGACATGTGGAGAGGTGAAAGTGACCTCCACTCAGTGCCTTCATTCCTCAGTGTTTTTACTTTCAATTTTACGAAACTCCAAACACAAGCTCTACCCCGTGCCAAAGCTGTTGGACTGCCATGACACAAAGGATGGATCTAATCTGATGTCTTCACCCAGGCTTGAAACACCTCATGGCTGGGAAGGATGTGTAGCATTTGGCTTTTTGCCTAGAAAATCAGACCCTACAAGAGGCCACACACACACACACACACACACACACTTACAGAGAGGTCTCAAGGCAAAATGAGATGGGAAATAAACCACCTCTTTTCTGCAAGGTTAATTGACTTTAGAGTGAACTTTGTCTGAGGATAGCCCTTTGTGCTGACTGCCTCAGTCCCTGATTTGGTTGGATGGGAATGGATTTTGCACTCAAATAATCAGGAGGAGTGCAACACCTATGAGAGCTGATTTATGTCACGTGGACATAACAAATGGCAGACAGGGCTCAGAATATCTTGTGGTGTGCTCTGGACACATCACACCCTCTGTTGATATCAGTAAGAAGTATTAAGTACTAGGTACCTTTGAAAATTAGAGTCCCTCTGTAGGTTGTGAAATACTGACTTGGGGGCTCTAATTCAAGACTCTCTGTCAAGATTGTTCAAAATATATAGACACCTAGTTATAACAGATTTTCAGTGAAACGTTGGTACTCTTGATAATCCCAGTCCTGAACTCTACCAGGGAAAATTATGGTGGTGTGTATGAAAATATTAAATCAGTTGCAGGTCCTAAGCAGATTTTAGGAGAGGTGGTCTACATGTACCTATTATTTTCTACAGACACAGAGAAACTTTGAAACCTTACTTTCCACACCTTCTTTTTGATGGAACTTAGTATCCTCTTTGTTTTTGGTATCTTTTTCATTTGAAATGGGACACATCAGTGCACTGACTTAATTTAAACTTTCATTTGTTTTCCCTGAATTCCCTCCCTTTCCTGACAGAGGAAAATAGAAAATGGTGAGAAGAGGGGTAGGTTGTTGTGTGCAGGAGAAGCCCTTTGGGAGGCAAGACCTCAGGAGGCTCTTGCAGATCCTGACCTTGGCCTAGTGCTGCACTGACCCAGCTCTGGGATTTCCAGATCAGAGCAAGACCCCACTCACACAGTCTGGGAGAAGCAAGCCTGGGTAGTATCCTTACAGATGTGTGTGTCAGTGCTGTTGACAAGGAGTCAGCTGCTGTTGACTTGACTGTTTAAGCCTTTCGGCCTTAGGAAAAATTAACATCACAAAGATGGACTGCTGCAAAAAACCAGGCTCTAAGAGGAAGCACTAAAGATTCATATACAGCTTTAAGGAACAATGATTAGTTGTTATTTATATTATAGGAGTACCTGGAGATCTCAGTTGGACTCAGGGTCTTGTTTTGCTGGCTGGTGTCCACTTCCTCTCTTGTGTTTCTCACAAAATACACCTTTCACTGTAACCAAAGCACTACTGAGATTACATTCTATTATGGCCGAAACCTATTCCTCCAGAAAGCCAATCCTGGCCACCATCTTATCAGCCACATATAATTTGTTTAGTTTTAAGGCTTCATCCTATCTGTAGATGGATTAACAAGTTAAAAGGTCCAGTAATTATAACCCAGAATATTTCCAACAAGTCTCTCGGCTTCTAAAAGGTTCTAGAAGAAGAAAAGAAACAGAAAAAAGCATCAGCTCGAAATTTGTTCTCCAAGGACCATATCAAAATTTATAGATTAAAACCAAAATTATATCATGTATCATAATGAAGCCAAATCAGCAGTTTTGGCCTTGCTTCTGTAAGCAGAAAGGCTTTGCTGTCTGACTTCTCCTTGTCTGCCTTTCTAGGGCTGAAATTCACAGCTGCACTGAAACAGAGCAAGTCCAATACTGCCATTTGTTTTTCACTTAAAAAAAAAAAAAGAAAAAAGTAAAGAGAAAGAGAGGAACATATAAATGGATCATAGAAGAAGGAGACCATTAGCAGACATTTAGTCTGACCATGGCTAGAGGTGCAGATGGTTCAGAGGAACACAGCCAACTTGGCATTTATATAAGGTATCTTGTATCTCTCTCTTTTTACCCTGCATTGCCACTCAGATTGATTAAGAGGTCAAATAAAGGCTGCTTCAGTGTGAGAGTGTGCATGATGTATGACAAAAAAATCCTGTCTCACAGTTCAGGCTTTCTAAACAACATAAAAGACAAATCAATGTGTAAACTAATTTTCAGCCTGTTTAAATCTTTTCTTCCTGAAACCCGTATGGACCTCTCTCTCTCTTGTTTTTACTTTTCTTTTTTTTTTTTTCTTTTTATCTTTTCAAATGTAGAAGTGACAAATGGTAAATGAAGACAAGTAGTGGAATGCAAACATAAGGAGGTAGAATAGGAAAGTCCCCATTAATAAAACAGTTGAAAATTTTTCTTTACCCAACAGACAAGAAATATTCTCCAACAAATGTCTTTTCTGAATTATAGGCAAGAAAAAAATAATGTAAAGGTCTTTTTAACTGACAGCTTCCCTTGTGGCAGTCTGCCTCCTGCACTGCCTAGACTTTTTGTACAGGGGGTCTGCATGTACCCGCTTTGCAAAGAGTTGAGTCTGTGAGAAAGAATGGGAATTTGGAGATACCTTCTGCAATAATAAAAGTAATTATCTTCATATGAATTTAGACACACAGGATTTTGATGGTGTTTAGACATCTGTCTTTCAATTTCTTTTAGGATACAGAATGTCTGGACACCTAACTGGTACTTAAATCACAGATTCCTAACAAAGAGACCCTCTCCAGGCATAGCTGGTGACCTGCCCAACTCCTTGGAACTTCCTGGATGTAGATCATCTCCCCTGAACTTCAGAACCTGAAAGTGCTTCAGCGTCTGAAAATTGGGCTAAGCCATGAGCTTTATTAAAGGCAGGAGCCCACCCCTAAGCAGATCTAAAGGCTTGGGTCTGAAGTGAGGCTCAGGTTGCAATAGCTCAAGCGGGCTAACTGAAGTCCTGCCTGCACTTTTAATGCTTAATTACCCCAGGTGCCACGGGGATGGATACATTAAAAACAGATGGAGAGGTATTCCTGAGCATCTGAAGATAAGCAGATCAGTTAGGCAGGTTCTGCGGATCTTGTTTGAATAGTTAATCACAGGAACACAGAGATGAAGAGAACCACATGGGTCACTGAGCTCAGGTCTGTGAAATTTTCTCATTATAATTTACAACCTGGAGAGTATCAAGAGTGTGCCAGGTGCTTCATATAGTCAAACAGTCTGACAAGCTGGTATTTATTTTGGAGCCAAAGGAGTTCTGTTTGTTTTATGAACAAAGATTGTTGTTATTTTTTATTTTGAGACTGGGAGGTAGCTAATCTTATTGTTTGCACTGTACTTTATGAGGGGATATTTTTGCTCACCTCTGTTACTGTTGACTCTGCATCACGGCCTAGCATTTTAATTTAAGAACTGTGACTTTTAAAGCCTTCTTCATAACTACTGAGTAGCCTTTGAATGCATTTTTCTTTTGGGCTATTTAGACACAGCTACACACACACACACACACATAGATACTGGAAAATAGTAATAAGAACACATAAGTAGCATATATCCTTAGGACCATCCTGTGGCCCCAAAATTTGTATATGGTTTAAATACCTGCATGCATATAGCATTAAAACTACTTGAAAATCCACCTGAATGAGAAACCAATTATTTTATTAACCAAAGCAACTGATCATTATTTTTCCAGACAAAACCAGAAGACAACAGAAACATGTTTTTTAGTTGGGATTATTGGTTTAGTTTAATCACTTTGAGTGTGCACTAAAGAATGGCAGCCTGACGTTAAATTGATAACCAAAATTCTTTATTTGCTGAGTATGAGTTTAAATGACAAAACCACATTGTTATGTCTGCTTTAAGGAAAAGTCTGTCAAGGAGTTTGACATATTGGTACAAGTTTCCCTATAAATATCCCAGAGAAAGCAAGTATAGATGATTTTAGAAGCATTTATTGGACTATAAAAAGTGAAGATTATGAATAGGTCAATATTTTTTGAAAGGTGGTAATATAAAACAGTGCTAAAAGATTCAGAAATGATCAGTAGATATTTTAAGCTTGCTGCTGACAGAAAATGACATCTGATAAAGACGGAGATAAAAATATCATTAAAAGATGTTACCTATGCTATACTATCCATTTATTTGTTTGAGTTGATAACAATTAAATTATTGACTATAAATAATTTTGTAGCCTTTGGTAAATTTTTTATGGATACGCCCTTAAAAAATGCTTTTGTTCATATGATTTTCTTTCTGATACATGAAGTGCCCAACATGTTCACTGAGCAATTTTTGTCTATTAATGTAAAGTCTCTAAAATCTGGCCCAAGAATAAAAAATTTACATTAGTGAAAAAACCACTGTAGCCACCTATATAATCAGATGAGCTCAACATCTGAAAATAGGGACAGAATGGTAAAAAAACCAGGCTTGGTGAGATGTTTCTTGCAGCATGAATGTTTTAGGAGTACTTACAGATAGCCAGTGTAAGACAGGAAGGATTTAAAGGTAATTTGTTTCAGGTACCAAACTTTTCCACAACTCAGTGTCACTGGTAAAGTCTGACATACCATTCAAAGCTATCTGAGGAAATCCTCAGAAGTAATCCTCAGACATACAGCTGAAAACACAAGTCCTCATGTGTAAGCAGAAATGAATTTTCCAGGCAATAAATTACAACAATGGGCTATAGATGATAGTAGATAGGCAGACATCTGCCACACATGAGTACAAAAGCGAGCTGGACCTGAGCTGCTGTGCTGAGATTTCCAGTGTGTGAGGACATTTTATTACAAGAAGCAGATCCAGAAAGCATTCTGAAAACTCAGAGATTCCTGTTAGCCATCCCTCCAGGAGAAGTACAGATCAGTTATGGTGGGACAGGCTGCCTAATGGACAGTTACTTAGCTTTTTTAGCAAAGCAGAATTATCCAGCACATTAAGCAATGATGTACTGTGGGCTTGTAAATGACAGATTGTTCATTACAGGACTTCAGAGAAGTTGATAATCATGATAATGGACCACAAGTCACAAGTGTCTCTTGTATACCACTTTTTCACTTTTATAGACATATATAAACTTAACACATCAAACTCTTGTACTACACAGTCAAGTGGGAGTATCAATTAAGTCGGTTGAGAAGCTTTGTAGTGAAAACTGAGGGAGAAATTTACCCAGCACACTCCCTTGCCTTTGTCAGAGTTCCAGACCACTGGGGAAGGAAGAGCAACTTCTTCATACAGAATATCTTACAAGATTTTGAAGATAAAGGCACTTAACTCTGAGCAGCTATTTAACCCTTATGTTATAAAATGTCTCAATCCAGTAGACTAAAATAATAACAAAAAATGACATGGAAAAAAATCCAGCAGAAAAAAAGCTGAGTTTTTTATAGAACTAACCACAGGGATTACTCATCAGGGTAACAAAAGGCCTGTTTTCTAAGGACAATCAGAAAGGTTGCTATGCATTGTTACATCTTCATTCTCCTCTTCTCCCACTACAGTGGAATGAAAATCAATCCCCATTTCTAATTATTCACAATTACTCTAATTATTCATTGAGAATCATCAGAGGAAGTAAAAGGAACATCATAGACTGTAACACCAAGAACAGTTACTAAGACTTTTGCCAGGTTTCCATATAGATGCCACAAAATTTTCTTGGATGCAACGGTACAGACACCATGGAAGTCCTTCAGGAATGCAATATTGAGATGACAGATAGGAAAATGTCCAGTCTTACCACAGAACCACCAAGAGTTTGCAAGAGCACCAAGTCTCAGCTCTTCCACTTTCCCTAGCAATCATTTCCAGGCATAAGATTTTAACTTCTAGGCACTAGATCTTGGCATGTACATGTTCACAGGACTGGATGGCTTTTCAGGTAGATTTTCTGCGTGTCTTTTCCTATAAAGGTATTGAAAAACTTTTCCATTGTTAAGAGGAGAGGACTGAATTCCTAAATCCCTGCAATGGAATGGATTTTAGGAAAAACTTCCTTGCTGAAATAGTGGTCAAGCATTGGAATAGGGGAGTGACAGAATCCCCACCGCTGGAAGTATCCAAAAAAGCGTGTGGGTGTGGCACTTGGGGACATGGTTTAGCAGTGAATATGCTGGGTCCGTCATCTTAGAGGTCTTTTCCAATCTTAACAGTTCTTTCTTGCCATGATGTACAACTCGAGATTTGTAGGATATAGACAGCTTCTGGATCCTTTGTTGGTCCCTTCCAGATAAGGATATTCTCTAAGTTTTACTTAAAATAGAGGTGGATTAGATGTGACAGGGAAGTTTTATAGAGACAAAATGTGGCTTTCACTTAATCTAAGCAAATTGATCTAGAAGTGATTCAAGTTATTGCTAAAATTCTGGTTTGATAATATGTTATACCAGCCTATTTTTACTTCATGTTTGTTAAAAGAAAGTATGTTAGAATATGAGTAGGTGTTCTGTTTTAAAGTTATGTATTTTTAAGTATAGGAAAATGGTCTATGCCTTGGATGGACAGAGGTCTTTTGTCATCAAAGAAACACTTTTTCAATCTCTTTTGCTGTTCTGTAATTTTTTGATATAAAACCCCCTCAAATATTTAATATATTTGGAAAATACTTCTTCCTAGTAAACCTTGGAGTTTCTTGACAGAACTCTTTGGTCCAAATTGACCCCACCAGTTTTTAAGTATATATGTGATCTTCCTAGTTCTGCTACATCAGGGTTTTGTTCCTGGACAGGAGAGACCATGATGAGTGCATCTAGAAACTGCATTTCAGCTGAGATCTCTTTTTCGTCTGTTTCTGGATATGGAAATACATATCGGGACAAAGCAGGTGGAATACATGCAGAGCAAACCACACACACTGTGGTCTTCCGTATGGCAAACATTTACCCTTTATAGCTATATTTCAGAGTCAAGGGTTTTCCACCAACGCTAGAATGGAAATCTGGTCTTTTATTACAAGTAAAAAATGACAGCATTTTTAAACAAAAAAAAAAACAGCCCAGAAAGTAAAAAAAAAAAAATCTTTCTACATTAAACTTAAACTTCTCTGGTAGTGTGGATTATAAGAAAGTAAAAAAAAAAAAGTAAAAAAAAAAAAAGTATTTTTCCCCAAAGAGTACCTCTTAAAATAATTTCTATTTTTTATACAATTATTCTACAAATTGATTGTAGGTCATTTGATGAGAAGGAAAATAAACTGTGTTCTTTAATGCATCTATTTAATAGCAATTAATGTTAAAATTGCCAGCTTGACCTTCCAGACCAAATGGCATAGAGTAAATTACCAACACAGAGATTTCCTTGACTTCCTAAGCCCCATGATGCTGCTTAGAAACTTTTAGACCAACTTCATCCTTGCTCTTTTTGAACAGTTTATCCAGGGGTAATGTTTTAGGCTCTTCTAGAAACATAAAAGGACAGCTGGTATTGCTGATCTCCTTGTTTATCCTCCTGCTATTAAATTCATTATATTCTAATGAATTCATCCTAAAGTGAAACTGTTCAGGAGCTCTGCAGTTGTTGCTGTCAATGTAAGTCAATGCTGCTCTCATCTGAAGACTCTGATGTGTAAATTACTTGCTACCAGTGCTCTGACTTTATGGGCAGGCTGAGACTGTCAAATGCTGGACAGACATACTAGCAACCTAAATTTTACTGAGTCCAGAGTTAGAAAAAAGATCATGCATAAATAGACTGTCAGTGTAATGTAGTCTATGGTAACAAAATTCTGACTCCCTTCTTCTTACATCCAAGGAGAGCTAAATAGTGAGGAAAATCCAGTAAGTAATGCAAGCAATTATATCTGTTTCCCTGCAGATAATTTATGTGTTATAACAATACAGGAAGGCTACCATCCCTGCTTGTAATCACAGGCTGAGGCTATTTTATAAACAGTGAAACCACCCATTGCTGTTGTCCATCATTTATTACTTGTCTAATAAATACTTCAATTACATTTAATAAATAATGTATTCAGACTCAGTGAAGTGATAATTCTTTAAATTAATTATTAAATTCATGCAAAAAGGTTTTATAGCAAGCACTACTAAAGGAAATTTCTCTCTTCAATCTAAAGTGATTATTCATTATGTGCAGTAAAAAGCTCCATTTGCATATTATTAGTGAGGTAACCTTTAGCCTTCCTGGCAACAATAAAGATGCATCTCGATGTTGCTGTGCATTAATATTCTGGGTTAGCCTTCCAAAACTAAAGTGATGATAAACAATATGTAATAAAGTCTTTGTTTATGGCCTTCTACCAGCTGTTTTCTGATATCTCAAATATACTACAATGACAAAATGTCCAGTAAATGTATTACAGCAAGTTGTTAAAAGGTGTTGCCTGCAGATGGTTAGTTGATGGGAAACAGTAAAAGTGGAACCAATTAATGCCCTGGAGATCTAAGTAGTAAATTCATCTCAAACAGACTTTTTAAAAGTCCTCTCTTTGACGGCCTCCTGTGTGCTGTGCTACTCTGTACTTGCTGCTGTCCTTGCCTGCTACACAGCAGAGAGTCTGCAAGTTAGCCATGCTCTTTGGCAGGGCTCAAATCCCCCAGCAGTAGATTTTTTTCCCATCTTGAGCAACTCTCAGTATACTCACATATGGAGTTTCTAACACTATCATGTACCTGCCCTAACCTAGATGTCACAACGAGGAAGAACTTGCTGCGCAAGGAAGTCGCAGTGATTTTCTTTGAGAGAATCGAGAGTAGCTTTTCTTTCCACTTTCTTAATCTTTTGTTTCCTCTTAAATCCTCAAGGCAAAAATTCACAGGAATCCTTAAAGGAAAAATGACCCAGGTAAGTGAGTCCGTAGGGCCTCGTTCAGAGCTGTGAAGTTTAGCAGCTCATGAGTGGAAAGACCCATCCTGTGGATCCAGTGGTGTGCTGGAGCTGAACTGACAATCTGGTGCAGACTGAGCTCTCAGTGCCACTGATTCACAACGTTCCCTGAAATCAATCCTGAAAGTCAACCTGAGTGGCATAAATGAGCACATCTGGCCAGGAAATGACTCTGCTGGTTGGATTCTCCAGGTCTTCATCTGTCAGTCATGAATCCTTCTAAGACCTGACTGCTGGGATCTTTCTTATGTGTCTAGTCTAGGATTCTGTTCTGCAGGAAAACTCTGACCTGTTCTCCCCTTTGAGATGTTTTCCTTTCAGGGATGCCATTTCACAGTGTAGTGTCAAAGCTTAAATTTCATCTAGGCACATAATCAGTGCAAGTAACACCCCCCAACCATGTTGTGATCAATGAGGACCACAGGCAGGAGTAAAACACAATACATCCCTGGGATAAACACACAGACATTGACCATTCTTTATACTGTCTGAAGCTAGAGTTTCATTAAGCTGTCTGCCCCTCTGGATAATGGAAATCTAGGCAGCATATAGGTCCTCAAAGAGCTTTAATTTGTGTCCTGAGAGGTATTGCTAAAAAAAGAGAGAGAATAATTATAACTATTAAATTATGATCATGTTACTTCCCCTACAAGTATATAGTCTCAAACATAGTGAAATTCTTAATGCATGTTCTCCACATCCTGGTTTATTTAACCCTTTTATTTTAAGATGTTAAAAAAAAAATAGTCTCCAGAAGGACAAAATGGAAGCCAAAAATTGACCACAGGCTTCTTTTTACTGTATGCCAGATGAAAAGCCCTTTTTTTTTAGAGTGTGTACCTGTCTGTTTCTATCCCCCGCTACAAGCCAAATACAGGTTCTCTTTCACCTTAGAGGTGTTGTAAGTAAGAATGATCTTTAAAGTTCCTCCCAAAACATAGAATTCTATGATTTCTGAAAAATTTATTTAGATAATGCATCCCAGCTGGGAGCTCATTATTCTAAAGATATGTAAATCTACATGAGGAAAGCATATACTCTTTCCCATAGGTTAACCAAGAGGTCAGATGGGGTTTTTCCTGTCCAAATGCCAAAAGATAAAATTTTGTTGTCTGTTTTTTGGTGGCCATTAAAGAAAGGAACCTTCAAAAGGTAGTGCAATGTGTCCTGAGGTGTTTATCTGAGGCAAGCAGGACAGCTCCCATTGCAGTGGCCAAGCTCTGTAGTGGAACCCCAGTAAATCAGAGTGGAGAGTCTAAAACTACTGCGTTTAACCAGCGTGAGTCCTGCCCATTGTAAAATCCAAGAGAAAAGGCTTAAAATTTATGGCTTATTGTGCTTCAGAAGATCAGGACGAACCACGGGAAAGTGCCAGGGTGGTTATTAACCTGTTAGTGCCCAGGACAGGAAAACAGCTGTCGTACATCAGCATTTGACCCTGCATTAGTTGCCCTGAATTAGCTTTGTTGAAGCTCCCTTTTCTGCTCAGGAGGCAAGACCCATTTTGCTCTTTATCCAGATCTTTTTCTCTGATAAGGGTGTTGCTTGAAGAAGCTACGGGACTGTCTTATCTCCATTTCCAGATCTGATTCCAAATTAAAAGCATTTTCATTTACATGTTATTCATTAATTCATACAAAAATAAAATTTATATTAAATCACCCTGACCCTTTCTTATCTTAGAGATAAGAAAGAATTCAGCATTTTATGGATCCAGGCTCCCTTCCCCCATCCTGCTCATATTCACATCTCTAACACAGAGACCTCTGGTTCACCTTTGAATCACTTATGTTCTCTTCACCATAGCAATCAGCTCAGTCCTACATAAAGTGTAAAGTGCTGACATTTTCAAGCAGCCTAATGTTTCTTGCAGTCATCTAGCAGCCTTTCAAATGTAGAATCCTAGATGCCCTTGCTTTCCTTAATCAGCTAGCAGTGAAAAAGAAAAATGGAATGAAAGGACCGCACATATCCTCCTCTCCCTCCCTCCTGCAATTTGCTGTCTGTCCAAACTAATCCCCCACATCCCTCCCATCACACAGATGCAGTGAGATCTCTGAACACAAATGTTGTAAACCTCAACAAAACTTCACCAATTCACACTAAGGGAAATATATTTAATTCACGCAGCTTCTCATCATCTTACGGCCCCTTTAGGGCTAATCATCTGCATTAACTTTCTCTGGAGTCTTTCTAATATCTAAGTGCAGCTGACTATTTTGTAGCTAAAATGCATGTGACAAGAGAACAAATTGCCCAACAGTGGATTTCTTTTCTACAACAGTGGTTTTAGTATTTAAAAAGAAAGAATTAGGTTTGGAGTGGTGTTGGGTTAGACTTGGATGGCAGGTTATGTGGCTGAATATGTGGCTGTTCCATCTCTGTGCTGGAACTGGTAGTCAGTATTTCTTTCCTGAATAAAATTGTTTGGCATTTATGCAGCCAGGTAAACTTTTATTTCTATTTGAGAGTCACAAATTATTTTAAGATTTATGATTTTGAGAAGATTGCTTTTAAGAAGATTGTTTTTAAGAAGAATGATTCTTTTCTCAGCCAACTAGCTTCTTGAGTTACCAAATTTTAATAGCTGGCTTTTTTCCCCCCTTTTTCTCCTTTTTATTGCAGATCTGCAATAAGTACAGCTTTTAGTAGCTGGTCTTTAATGTTGATAAAAGCTCATGCTTGAATTCAAACCTGACTGAAATGCACCTTTTTGAGGTGCTACACAATGTCGACACAGTTTTGTTCAAGGCTGTGGATTCAAATACTTGTTCTTCCACAGATTTAGTGTGTTCTTCTGAGTAAGGACTTTGAAGTACTGCTGACCATACTTTTTTTTTTTTTTTTTACAGTCTGTTTAACATTCTCCAAGGGACAGGGGTTGTTAGCATGTATTTATATCAGGATGGGAATTACATACTACAGAAATCAGCAGAATTTATTTTCCTGCTTGTTGACTCTTCACACCTACCTTGCCTTTCTTTCCCTTGACCTGTCATATTACCCTTTTTGATCTAAGGGCCTCAATCACCATGGTGAGTTGAACTCCCAGGATTAATCCTCATCCTCTGGTCTTTTCAATTCTGTTCATTCCTTGGTAAAAGTTTAGACAGGTTTCTCTGAGATATGTCGTCACCAGTGTTGAATCTGCATGACAAAACCAGAACTTGACACTTCTTTCCTCCTCCGTTTTCTCTTGGTTTCTGGGCCCTAAAGAGAATACATTTCTAATGGGCATTTATCTCTTCTAATTACAGACTTTTTTTTACCCTGTATGATTATCAGCTTCTGATCTGAAATCTCTTCTGAGGCAGCCTTTCACTTTTCCTTCTGAGTTTATGTAGCGTCTGGGGATATGAAACTTCTCCTCTAGGTAAAATTCAAATGTGCAGAGCAACACCCTATGGGGTATCACCAGTTTTCAAATAGACTAAGCTGAAAAAAACCCCTCTACTCCACTAGAAATCTGAAAATTCCTTTTTTTCTCTTTCCAAGTGGGGACATTCCATGGTTTTTAAGGACAACAAAACCAAAAGCTACATTGAGACCAATGCCAAGAAATGTTTGTCTGCAGTAAACGAGGGTATATATATATCTCTGTTTTTCAGTTCTGCGAGGAGATAGGAGATAGGTGTAACATCACTTTTCTTTCCAGCTACCCTACTTTCAGCGGAGGGAGAGATGTCCTACAGATCTCTTCATTCTGGAAAATGATCAGGAAGATTGGGAGCAGCCCCTTCAAGGTCTGCTGCTTTCATAGCTGGAGTGATGCAGTGTTTACATCTAATTTTCAGACAGTCTATTCGCCCCATTTTTTGGCTTTCTTTCCTTCTCTTTAGATTCAATATATTTTTTAAAATCAAAAATAAATTCCAGATATTATAGAATTTTCTGTTGAAGTCACAAAATTCCCAACCAGTTTTCACTACAGAGTCAGGTTTCCAGGGCCAGTGGGAGCTAAGACTGGCTCACCAAGCAAGATTCTTGCTCTTTTCTCTCTAGAGGAAGAGTTGCAAAACAGGCCAAGTATTTGGGTTTTCAGACAGCAAACTGCAAAATTGTGGCTACTGGCATCATTTGTGCCTTTCATTTTTCATCCAGCAATCAATCTCTTTATGTCATCAGCTAAGAGAAGAGAGTTTGATGAAAATCATGACTAAGGATGTGAGTGGGAAAAGTGGGGCTCGATTATTAGCCTCAGACACAGGAAACCTGTTGTGAAGGGCATGTGGTAGTAGAGTTAGGATTTTTTCCCTTTTCACCCAATGCAGCCCTATAGCTTTATCCTTTTCCTCTTGCAATCTCCAGATGATGAAAGCACTGCTATAAATGATATTTCAGCTTTTTATAACTTCAGACACACAGATTACCTCCTCAGCATCCTTTTACTGATGAGTGTGGGTGGAAAAAAAAAAAAAGTTTTAAAAAATGTGCTTTCCACCCATCAGGTTCAGTTTATTTCAGTAAAAGAAGTCAGTGGAAAAAGAAAGGCAACAATGATTGCATGGCAACTTTCATACACTTTGGGTGAAGGATTGTGCCTTGCTAAACCATCCAGGGAAGTAAACCTTAGGAAAATAAGAACACTTTACAGAGATATGAGACTCTTTGGTCACAAATCAGTGATATTTTGGCTTGCTATGATTTCTTCATTGACTTTCTTCATCTTCAGCAGGATGTATCATTTGAGTAATCTTGCTTTTTTTGGCCTCTTGTTCTATCAATTTAGCTAAATTAATAGCAAATCCATAAGAAAGCCTGGCTTTCAAGGGCATTTTTATTTGGTTTTTTACTGAAATTGTGGCTCATGTTTGATGGATAAGTCGAGAGTGGTGAAAAGAAAGGAAAGGTGAAAACAAAAATATGTTTAATAAACTTGTTTGGAGGAATTGTTGAGGCTGGCACTAGAGAGAAGTAAGGAAGCCTATTTTTCATGAGCATGTACTTCCAAGTTCAGGCCAACAGCTGCCCTCTCTGGTGATTTTCTGTATTGAGTAATAGGATTTTGAAGATATTTAACCAGAATGTGCTTTTTTGAGTTGAAGAGCTAAAAAGAGGGAAAGCAACTCATCCAATTTCTGAATTGTCATCAGAGCAGGAACACCTGCTCACTCCTTGTCACCATTAACAAAGAGGAGCCTGCAGTTGCTGCACTCCCAATTTTGGCACCTCAGTTTAGTGGCTATGGCTGTCTGGAAGGCATCCCAGATTATGTCCTCTTTTCCACCTTCCTCCATTTGTACTTAAATTCTCCTGCAGCCATTCTGGCAGGATCATGAATTACTCAGATGTGCTGAAGATGAGGTGTAACAGGGAGATATTAATTGATCCTGTCGAGCATCATTATCACTAGGGACTCAAATGAGTGAGACATGGCTAATTATACCACCCTGTCCTCAGCCTTCAAACTGACTAGAAATTTACATTGAGGGTAAGAATTTGATTTGATTTGTGAAAAAAAAGAAAAAGAAAAAAGAAAAAAGAAAAACAAAAAAGAAAAAAAAATGTATCAAATAGTCATCTTTTAGCCCATCCTTTATCATTTGTATGCTATTATCTGTCAACCAGATAGGAGACTGGTTCCTGTCTTTCTATCCCACAACCCAAAATCTCATGTTCAGCTCTTTTGACACAGACCTGCATATTCTCAGTGATGAGGACATAAGTATTTTACTGCTGAGACCCCACTTCTGAGCAGATAGGATTTATGATGCTTAATGAGGGAGGAGATTTGGAAATAATCAGTAATCTGAATATCTTTTTCCAACCCTGATGGGGGCAGGATGTGAAAAAGGGAGATGAGCTGCTTACTTAAGCTGGTCAAGTACTGTCCTGAAGAATTGTGACCAGAAGTGTTCAAAAAATATGTAGATGTGGCACTTGGGGACATGGTTTAGTGGTGGAGCTATCAGTGTTAGATTAATGGTTGGAATCAACGTTGGAAGGCTTTTCCAACCTTAATTATTCTATGGGTTTATGATTCCAAGGGTTCTCTACTGGAAAGTGTTGATTTAAGATTCTCATTCATGAAATGTGCCTTGAGAATGTTTGATGTCACTGGACATTTTGACTTGTATCCAGTGGGGCTGAAGCATAAATGCAGGTTCTAGGGAATTACTAAATCACTGACACCACAAGTAACCAAAGTCTGTGAGATCCAGGTACATAGGGAAAATGTGGGTGTACAGAAAAAAATATTCCTGTGCCCCACAGGATTAAATCTCTACTGTAAAATGGCTGGCAAGAGAATAACTTGCAGGCCAAAAACCACTTCATAATTTCCAGATATAACTCCTGAAAATCGTGCTTTTGCGATAAGTCCCTAAATATTAGCAATTGTAACCTTTTTAATTTCTGGCAAGTATTCATTTCATCAATTTAAAAGAAAAGTTAGTGGAAAGAGGGAGGAGTGACTCGGTTCCTGTTAATGCCCTCTTTGTCTTGTAGCACAGATGGAATTCATATAGATAGCTAAAACTGCTGAAAAAGATGAAAGATTATTATAAATAAGGCATCAAAATGTAGAAAATACCAGAGAGGATAATTACACTGTCATATTTTTATATGAAAATTATTTCCCAGGCAAATGTTGCCTGTTTGGAGAAGTTGAAAATAACTATAAATACATCCTTCCGCATGTCACAGAACAAAACAATTTTAAAGTTTAAACCCCATTATTTTAGAAGAGCCATTTATTTCAAGTAGGTGGCAATTTTCTTCCCCTCCCCCAGCCCACAGTATTCAGTAGCTATTCACCTTTCACAATTTTCATCTAGCCTGTTCTTTAGAATCCAATTGCAACCTTTAAAGTAGTCATCTATTTCTAATGGAAATCTCTACATCCAGCTCTTTGAGTTGCTTTTCCAAACTCTTAATAAATTGCCTCAGGTTGTAGAGTTAGTAATGACACTAAGTGGTGGACGCCTTTCATGAAATGTTCTGAACCTCAATTCTCTTCTCACCCTTTCTTTTGTCCACTGCTGCGTGCATTTTTGCAGATTTCCAACAATTGCACAGTCAAGTGGAACTGATGACTTTATTCTCCTGCAACAGAATTTGGGAAATTTGCCAGATAAGTGGATATGAGAAGGAGCGTGCAAACGGGGTCAGCTGAAGCAGAATTGGATCTTGAAAGAGCAGTAAATACTCAGCTCTCACAAAGTACTTTTCTTGGCAAGAATGATCTCTTCAGGGAGAAAAAGAGGAAATCAGAGGGTGACTTATGTTACTGATCTTCCCTCCTGCTGCTTTCTTACAATGGGTGCCTGCAGTAAACTGGCATTTTTGAAAGCCAGGTGGGGTATGACAGCACTCAGAGTTCTCTGCGGGCACTCTCCTTGTGGAAGCGCTGGAATGAGAGGCAACCTCAGAGGATGCGAGAGCATTACCTGTGAAGAATCTCAAGTATGTCCAAGTGCCTATCTGAGATGCTGGACCTGCTGGCTGAGAAATGATTCAGGACAAGTCTCAGGTAAGTCTCAGGTAATTACTGACTTCTCTGGTACCCAGGCGTTGATATAAAGGAGCAATAATTCTAGGGCAGTATTTGATTGCAAGTTTCCTCAGTACCCATAAAATGGCATAAGATGGACACTCAGGAATAGAGTATCAAAAAATCATGGAATGGTTTGTATTGAAAGGAATTTTAAACTTTGTTTCATACCCCTGCCATTGTCAGGGATACCTTCCACTACCCCAGGCTGCTCAAAGCCCTGTCCAACCTGGCCCTGAACACTTCCAGGCATGGGGCAGCCAGCCACAGGTTCTCTGGGCAAGCTGTGCCAGGGCATCCCCATCCCCCTAGGGAGGAATTTCTTCCCAATATCCCATCTAACCCTGCCCTCCACCAGCATTAGATAAATGTTTTGCTGAGATGACTGTATTCTGGAACAGAAGGCTAGGTGGACACACAAAAGAAGCAGGTGTCCTGCTAACAAAAGATTGTGGACATGAAGGTTCTCAAGCGCGTATATGTACCCAATGTGGTCACTAAGAGGGAAAATGCAGCCCTGAACATCCAAGCAGGGGAATTACCAAACAAAGAAGAGAAGCAATGTTCCTTGGTAAGGAAAATGGTATCATAGTTCTGGTTTCTACACTTTAAAAGAGGCTCTGTGTGAGTCTATGGGCAATCAGAGAAACTTTGCAAGCATGACTTAAAGCAGGGAAAACCTGTCTCACCATGAGAAATTTAAGAAGTCCAATCTATCCAGTTTATCCAGGAGTTTAGTAAGAGGTGAATTGGTCATGGTCTACAAATATCTGTGTTAGGAGGAGATTTTAGAAAACAGACATTTTTTTAATTATGAAGAACAAAGCTTAATGAGACTTGCTAGTCTAAAACAAAGCTATTGTGAACCCAGAGTAGGAATGTAGCGTACATTTTAAACTGTGAAGATAATTAACCATTGAAACAGTTTAACTGAGTATGCGGAAGACGTTCTGTCACTTGAAAATGAGCTAAAGATAAACTGTTATTTAAACTCAATTAAGTGCCTGGTGCAGACATAGCTACAAGGTTTTGTGGTCTGGTGTTACGCACATCAGATTGAAGGTTATGACTATCTCTTCTAAATTATAATTCTTCATTAATCATTTCTATATCAAAGAGATACTTCTTTAGAAAGGGCAGGAATTATTCTGAAGATTGCAATTAAGAACACTACATTATCACATATTTAATTATATTCAAACATAAATTAGCTATAACATTTAAAAGGCTTTAAGAAATAAAACCCTCTGCATTGCTCTGGGCTTGCTATTTCTGTCCTGAGTAGTCAGCGTTCACAGATTTATCTTCTGGTTTTTTTAGACATCATCAGCCATCTGACCTCACCTAAGAATTTCAGAATAGAATGGGAAACCATCTTCTGTTTCTTGCTGTTCTCTGGGATCAAACCCGCATCTCCTCTGAAGGGACAAAACAAGTGCTGACAAGATTGATTTTGTTCATTTTAAAGCAGACTTTTAAAGAATTTCATGACAACATTGCTGTCTTGTATGCCAGCTTGTCCATGGGGATGTAAGTCACATGACTGACAGTAATCTTTGAGAAAAGAGAGACTAAAAACCTGAAATGCATGCTGCTGCCCTATCATTAATGATACAAGGATGAAGCAGAGGACTAGTGTATGAGCCCTGCATCATGGCCTCTATAGACCTGAGGAAAAGAACATCTCAAGAATACAAACCAATGTACAACTATTGGTGAGGGAGATGTTAATCCTTCATCAGGATCCTGCAGGAACAGGGACTTATACTTCTGAAATATAAACCTGTGCTTACCAAAGGAATTGCTCACATCATCACAACTTGAGAAGTCTGCTGCCATTCATGAAATATTAGAGTGAAGCAAGAAAGAAGTTGTGGATTTATCATTATTCCTTACACCAAGGAATACTTTCTGCAATATCAAGTAAACCCACCACCAAACTTCTACAAACTTCAGAGAGTTCAATACTTTGTAGGTTTTTCCAGGCAAGATGAATGGGGTCTAAGGAAAATCTTCAGGTGTTCCTGCCCCTCCCAGGCAGCTCACTGCAAATACTCCTTTCTTAATATTGCTACAGATGTGAATCACAAAAAATCACAATGATTAGGAATATCTTGAAAACAATTGTTGTTGGAGTGAAAGAGTGACTCTCACTGCAGTAACAAAAACTCTGAAAGGTCTGCATAAACAGACAAGCTGCTTCTGCAACTACTGGAATTCTTTGGACCTTCAAAAATATTAAATTAAATGCAATATCATATTTTAACAAAATGAAGGAGTCCATAAGCAGAGATATATGAAATTTCCAAAAGTCATACAGATAAAACATATATTCTCTGCTATCAAGAGTGAAGATATTCGGATCAGAAATCAACCTGCATGCTGCAATTGTGTTCAGTTTCAACATTCATTATAGGTAAACAAATGAAAAAAAAATGGTGAAAGGAAGGCCATGGTTTTTGCTTTAGAAGATGAAATACACTTTGACAGTTCATTTTTCACGAAGAGAAGACTTAAAAGAACCTTTCCCTGTACCTCAGTGGAAACAATCTGTTTTTTTCAGACTGGACCATATAATTTCCATTGGATTAGGATTTGTTTTAAGTAGTTTCATCTCAAAACCGATATGCTGGCGTTGTTTTTTTTCCCCTCAGTAACTTTGCAAACTTTTATCTCTGAGCCCTATGTATTTGTTGTGGTTTTGACCTCCTACAGTTTGTTGAACTCCTATTTAGAAGGGACAGAGTCAATGTGCCACAAAACCGACATGCAAAACCATTCAGGGCTTGTGTGGCTAAATGAGTCACTAACCAAAAGTCTGCTTTTTACTGTACTCAGGGTGAAGACAGCTTCCTTTACCCTGTGTTTATGAGAATGAATTACCTTGAGGTCTTACAAAATACTGTGGCATGTTCTTGCTGCCCACTGGGCAACTGAGAGCAAATCAAGCCACACTAGATTTTCATAAGACAGGTAATTAACATAAACTGGATAACACACAGCCACAAAATTACAACTGAACAAAGCTGTGGACTCTGGAGGCCTCCTCTGACTCTAAGACACAGTAGTTCTCATATTTCACTCAATTTAAACCACCCTGAAATGACAATAAATTTCCCTATCCAGGAGAGAAACAAACATATATTTGCAGCTCTGTTATTTGCCCCCCCAACACTGTTATTTGCCCCCCATATTTTCATCCTTTTGCACAGTCTTCTGTTACTGCTTGTGTAAGAAAGTCTTCTCTTGTCAAGATGTCAAAAAATATTTTTTTAAGTGTAAAAAAGTAAAAAAATTAATTTTTGGCATTTGACAATTTTTAAGATCACCTTATCTTCTCCATCTATGCCAAAGCACCCAATGAAACCATCCTTCCAGTCCACACAATTCAGTCTTGATAAATCAGTGTTTTCAATAGGAAATAAATTGGTTACATGACAAATTTTCAGCTGATTCTATCAGGAACGAGAAAAGGCCACAGTGTGATGAAAACTTGCTTTCTCTTAGGGCATTTCCTCTTTCCCCAAGATATCACTGGACACCCACTCTTGCCTTTCAGTTGTTCTTCCATCTGCTGACATCAAAACCTCCCCACAGGAAACACCTGCCTGAGCTGGGAAAGGCAGTGGGAAATCTCTCATGGTGCTATGAGAGAGTTTGAATGGAGAAGGAGATTTGAGATCTTTTAATCAATTTTTGGACTTTCTCTTCCTTGGCCTGCCTTGCTCTATGGCCAAGGTCTTGAAAGAACAGCCACAGATTGAGCAATGTAACTTATAACTCAGCTATAGCTGCCAGCAGTAAAAACTCAATGACAACCTTCATCCTGGAAGCCTCCATAAGGGATGCATCGGGATTAGCAAAGAAGTGAGTCACAGAGTGGACACATCCTCAGCCTCTTATTGTTCATAAGCACCATTCCAAAACTGGCTCATTCTCATGCTGTGTTGTATCTTTACATTGGTACAGGATGAAACAGATTGCTCCAATACTGTAGTCAATGATCAAAATTAAAAAGTGGGCCCCCAAAATTATTATGACATTTCTCAAAAGCAAAAAAAAATTGTGGAGAGATGAATTTCTTCTGAAATTTTTTGGAAGAGAGACCTTAATTTTTATTAATCTTTTTTAAATGTTACCTGGTTGTTGAGATACTCATGGACAAGACTATTCTTTATGGTTTATGAAAGAAAACTGAGGAGCTGGTTCATTGGTGAGAGTAAGAATACAAGAGAGAAAACTGAAGTCATTAGGAGGAGGAAAGGGCTATAACCTATATGTATTCATTAATATATTTGTTGCACATTGTGGGGAACACAATGATATTCTTGGATAATAAAATTTAAAACGAGAAAGAAATAATTTTTACAGACTGCAAGAGCAAATCTTGGACCTTGAGGCCATGGGGTGTGGCAAATGCTATAACATGAGTTGACCTAACCATTAATGTTCCTAACTAGTCCTGCAATATCTTTCATTTTAGAGTCACAGTTTGGATTCAAAAATGGTTTTGGTTTCAGTATTATTATACAGTGTTTTAAGAGAACGGAAGCAAAAGAGCTTTTTTCTGCCTAATGACAGCTGGTTTTGAGACAATTTAGAAATAAACCCTGCAGCTTGGATTGAGGACCTTTAGAGAGAAGATGGGTATGTTCTGCATGTCCATGTCTATACTCCAGGCTGTTGGATTGAAAGTAAAAAACTGAGCTTGCCCAGCATGATGCATCCATGTAGCAAGCATTTTCAGTGCTGATTTCTCCAAGCCTCGGAAGATGACCTGCAAGGCCCTCACATCTGCTACTGCTCACCAGGTGAGGAGCAGTACTTCACTTATTTCCCCATCAGCAAAGCTTCGACCTTGCTGATGGCTTTGCAGATGGATGCTTTGTCAGTTCAGACCGATACATTTCCAGAGGCTTTTCCTTTCACCCTTGTCCCTTGTCTTGAAAACTGTATCTTGTGCCTAAAACAAGGAAATTTCCAACAATTTACACAGATTCTTTAATAATTTTGACAGAAGAATGAATGGTTCCTTTGTGTGTTTAAACTGACAGTAAGCACAGTTTAGACCTCCTGCAAAATCAGCTTTCCGTCAAGCAATGGAACTTCAAGTATGAAGTTATCACGTCAGGCTCAGCATCCTTTGCTCCCTATCCATCTTTCCCCAGATGTGCTTTTTCTGTTAGACCCATCTGCATACATTTCTAGGTGTTTTTCTCTGGTTCTTAAATACTCTCACTAAGTCATGAAAGGATCAACTTCTTCACTAGTTTTGGCTGCTGAGGTTCTCTGAAGGTCATTAAAATAACATCAGATTTATTTCAAAATAACTGGCATCATAAGGTGACCATAGTGCTCTTTCCCAAGCTCAGTATAAGCTCATGTCAGAGCTGTGCTTTCTTCTTAATTATTTCAATTGTACTCCATGTGTCACCTTTCTCATCTGGAAACAGATCCTAACTGAGCTGTGATTACACAAGACCAGGTGAGAAAGAATCTTTCAAGCCCAGCAATAAACTAAAAAATGGCTGTGTCTTCCAAGAGTTTGGATGATTTCAGAAGGCATAAAGGTCCATATTATCTCAGATTGGAAAACATTTTTCAATACTATCTTTATTTGTTTTGCCAAACAAACTAGAAAATTATAGCCTTTGATAAATATTGTTATAAATCAGAACTCTAGAAAATAAGGTATAGGTTGAACTGATTCAGGCCAGAAAAACTCCTTCAAATAAATATTCTTTGCTCCTAAATCTCAGTTTGCTTTCTCAGTATAAATTTTTTCCTTAAAATTTGGTCACTGTCTAAGCACTGCAATATGAAGAATTTCTTATGGTCCATTCTACTAATTTTTTTTTTTTATTTTCAGTCTTTTGCAAGATTTAATTATGCATTTTTAGTTTTTCTTCAAATCAGAATGCCTATTCAAGTCCATTTTCTAAGAGAGTCTTCCAGAGAACTGTCATACAGTTTCTTTAGGGCTTCACCCACCGATGGAAACAACTGGTTTTCAAGAAGGATGTGATGATGTGACATACAAATGCTATGGCAATCAAGAAAAAGGGGGTATGATAAAAATCCAGTAAGTACTTAACACGGCTAAGAATTTCAGTATAAATTTTCCTGGAAAAGTAGCAGTGCTCTCCCCTTAACTGAAGAAAAAATATATAATATCTATCACCTCTATTTGTGTCCCTGTGGCCAGCACACTTAGTAAGATTTGCAGTGAGAATTGTAAACAACCTCAAAAATTCTGTGATTTTTTTCAGCTTCAAAGTTCTGCTCAACACTCTGAAGGCTGCTGCCTTCTTGCTAGCCCCATGGGCTGGTGATGGGTCATGGCAGCTAGAGCTGGGAACCCTGTTCTGCCACAGCTTGACCTCTGTGACAGAGCCTGAGTTTGGCACATGAAGCTCAAGAAGGTCCAAAGTTTTTGTGAAAGTGCCATGGAACAACATGTACTTAACACCATAAAAAAACCATAAAAAATGTATGATTTTGTAGTTAACCCAAGAATCATTTGAGTCTATGAAAATCAACTCAGTAATATAAGTAAAGTATTGAGTCACCCAAGGTTACAAAAATATCTCAACCTTCATTCAGAATTAACTTATAAGCTTAGACAAGAGTCTGTATTTGGTGGTCTTGGTATTAAAATTGCATTTTGGGAGTTTTTATCTGATAATACTGGAAAGCCATGCATCTGCCCAATGCTTTGACATTTTGTACCATTTCTCCTGGAAACAGAAACTGAACTTCTTTTGATGCTCTTTGGGGTTTGCCTTTTATTCTTTTATATGTTCTCTGTATTCTTCACACATATATTTGTAACTGTCACCTATTGTATTAGTAGCTAGTTTTCCCAGTGCTTTTCCATCACCTTTCCCTAAGCCGAAAGACAAAACAAATTCCAGAGCTCCAAGCCCCAGGAAGTACAAGGCCCCTATCCTATCTTGGTTCTTCCTGGGAT
>VZUI01096775.1:0-65838 GCA_013401135.1 Cettia cetti
ACCAACCCCACCTGGCTACAGCCACCTTTCAGGAAGTTGTAGAGAGTGATAGCCCCTGAAACTCACCCCTGAGTCTCCTTTTCTCCAGGCTAAACACCCCCAGCTCCCTCAGCCATTCCTCACAGGGTTTGTGCTCCAAGCCCCTCTCCAGCCTCGTTGCCTCCTCAAGCATCTCCAGGTCCTTCCTGAACTGAGGGCCCAGAGCTGGGCACAGCACTCAAGGTGTGCCCTCACCAGTGCCCAGAACAGGGGAAGGATGACCTCCCTGCTCCTGCTGGCCACACCATTCCTGATCCAGGCCAGGTGCCCTTGGCCACCAGGGCACTCTGCTGGCTCATGTTCAGCTGCTGTCACCAGCACCCCCAGGTCCCTTTTCTCCTGGGCACTGTGCAGCCACACCATCCCCAGCCTGTAACTTTGCAGGGGGTTTTGTGGCCAAAATGCAGAACTCGGCACTTGGACTGATTAAACTTCATCCTATTGGACTCTGCCCATCCATCCAATTGTTCCACAGACCAACACACACTCCCAGGTTAGAGTCATCTGCAAATTTGCTAATGAAAGACTCAATACCTTCATCCGTATTGTCCATCACAGAAACAAATTCCTGTTTTAGTTATACCTGGAAGCTCACTAATATAACAGAATTTCAGCTAATAGAGATAAATAAGAGGGTGGCAGAAAGCCTATTAAATAAGGTTTGATAATTCTATGCTATATCCTGGCCTCAGTCTCAATCATTTATCTATGAAAATAGAGTGGTGAAAACCAGCATGGCTAATCAATACACATACACTTTATTCCCCCAGCCTGAGCAGACGTCAGGCTCTTTTGAGAAGTAACAGATGGAATTTTATCTTCCCTTGCAGAAAGTTTCAGCAAGGCTAAAAATTGATTTAGAAGCACTTTAATATGCTGCTCCAGCACCATGCCTACACAATCTATATATCCAGCCTATCTGGCTGTACTCTCCAGAATGTGCAAAGACATAAGGTCCTCAAATTATCACTATGACAGGCCAGATTTCCTATTAGTTACAGATATCTATTTCCTCTAATTTTTCAAAGACAGAAGTATATGCAATATAAACAAAATACAATAGACACGAAACAGTGAATCTTCCTGTATGCAGAGGAAACGTCTAAGGAACAAGTTTTTTAGGAGGCCAGGCTCATTCTTCCGTCAGCAGGCACCGGGCTGAGCAAGCCACAAGAGGGAGCACAAACACTGTTGGAAAACGCAAGGAAAGGCAAGAAAAAAGGTCCAGGGCCAGGCACTGCTTCATGCCAAGTCTGTTAATAATGTGCTCTCTCATTTGTACTAAAAATCAATTAAATTTCCCCTTCAGATTTAATGTGTTACAAGTTTTTCTTCAATACTAATCTGGTCTGGGAAAAGCAAGAAAAGAGCATTCTTTATGTTTGAGCTGGATAAATGGAATGCAGAGCCAGGTCAGAGCAGCAGGCAAGGCAGCCTTGGGCACCAGGCAAGTGGAACTCAGAGGCTGCAGGGCTTGCCTGCGGCAGAAGAAAACGGAGATCAGCTGGGCACTTCTCCCTCCTGGTGCCACGAGGGAGGGACGGGGGCACATGCAAGCACCAGGCTAACCCCAAAGGGGCACCTACTGCCAACCCTAAGTAGCAGCAGGAACAGGCATTCCTATCCTCTGGGACAGTTCCAGCCTCACCCCCCTCCTTTTTTCCTTCATGAGAAACGACAACGCTCCTTAACTGTGGTGACATAGACTGACAAAAGAAATACCTGACTGCAGATATTTTCAAACTAAGATGTTTGCATGTGCATCAAATATGAGTTTGTGAAATCATCCACCATCACAGCCAGATTTTTCTCTTACCTCTGGATATTAGACAGTCAAATTCTGTTCTTGAGCTGAAGGTTGTTTATATAAGCCAAGGACAAATATATTCTCAAAAGCTGCTCTTTCTGGGTGGTTTAGCACAGTACAGTGGTTAGATATCCATTTCACTTAGCTGATGCAGTATTCTAGCAGGAAACAGCAGCAGGAGACCAATGTTATGCAGGGCACGAGCAAAAAGGGTATGCTTGTGAATACTGATCTCCTGACTGATGTAATCACTGTGACAAAAAAAAAAAAAAAAAAAAAAAAAAAAAAAAAAAAAAAAAAAAAAAAAGTCTTAATAGCATAAGGCCCAACTCTCCTGCATGAAGTTAGATACATTCAAGCACAAATCTAGTTTCTTCTGGGAGCTGAAAAAGGAGGAAGGTCACATGGCTGTGGAGCAGATCTGTTGCTATCCTGCCGTTTCTTGCCTCCACGGGATCCAGCACAGCAGCACAAGCCCCAGCACTGGTAAGTCTGTGGGCACCACTTTAGGCTTCATGACTGCCTCAAAACAAAGGGTGAGAGGGCATCCCTCCCCCAGCATGGAGATGCTGAAATGCCTCCCAACAGTCTTGACAAAGCAGGTGCTGGGAGGCAACAAGTAAACTGAGGCTTCTGCATTTGCAGTTAAAAATACTATTTTAGCTAAATCATTATATGTATTTTTCTATTAATGCACAAAATCAATGAAACATCCTTAAGAGAAATTAATTTGCTCTGAGGTTATCATGGTACTCACCACATCCGTAATTTTCCTTTTGCATGACAGGATCATGAACTTTCTTACCAACTAGTTTATTAAAAATCTTCATTAATTATATACCCTGCTCATTCCTTCTTACCTTTCTGTCCTTCCCACTTTCTCCTTCAATTTCTTAGTTTGTACTTCTCTTACTCAATGTACAACTAATTGTTCAAATGCTAACTCTAACCACTGTCCATTGCCTGTAACAGAGGAGAAAGGTCCAGCATCAGTCTTTCTGTCTACACTGTAATAAATTTTCTGGTTGTGACACCACCAGAATAGACCAAAGATGGACTTTCAATCTTTAAAAACATGACAAAACTGTGAATAACCTGATGCTACTCAAAGACTGACAGTTACAACACTTAAATGCTGTAGCAGGGTGTGTGAATTTTGAAACAGTGCTGCAGTAAGTACAGAAAATAGTTATACTTAAAAGATGAGCAAATAGGACTGCAGCATACTAACATCACAAAGCCAATGAAAAGCTACAAGAAAAAGTTACAGCTAACAGTTCAAAAAACTCAGTTTTAGGTTGTTAATTCAGCCTACAGCTCCAGGGACATTGACACTCACTGCAGGGTGCCCACATTGCTGGCTCCACACTTCTTAATCTCTTAATGAAAATTCATTTCATGAAAGGAAATGAAATCTCACAATTTCAATGAGTACCATTTTACAAAGTTTCAGTCATTCCATTCTATGTTTTTCACTTCATTTCAGAATTTCATTTATTTTCTTAGCAAGCTTGGGGCTGTAGCTGAGGTGCCCATCCCCATTTATGGTCTAATCTGCAAGGTGTGAAGGCAGCAATGTTGTTTCCCTACCATAATCCTTTTGGCATGCATTTTCCAGCCCCAGTGTCCCTAGAGTTCTAGACTCGTTTCCTCTCCTAACCCCAACCCTAGGCTTAATGGCATCTTGTCACTGGGGCTGTTTCTGATCACCATGAGAGATCCAGATTAGAAAGATGTAAGAGCAGCAAAATTGGTGCCCTGCCAGGATTGCTTTGGCATGCCTTTTCCAGCCCCAGTTTTCCTGGAGCTGCACGCTCTTACAGCTCTCTGAACCCTAACCCGAACCCTAATGGCAACTTGTCACTGCTGCTGTGATCCCCGTCACCACGGCTGGCCCAGATGTACCTGTCGTGATGAAATTTCTTCATTTCATAAAAGGAAATAAAATCTTGCAATTTCAGTGAGTATCACTTCATGAAGTTTTGGTTCACTTCACTGTACATCATTCCATTCCATTCCATTTCAAAAATTTAACTTCTCCAAAGAATTTTCATTTTTTTCAATTTTATTTCACTTCCAAATAATTCCTTTCTTTGTCTTTTCACTTCACTTCACTTCACTTCATTTGTTGATTTCTTGTTTCATTTCCTTTTATGAAGGGAAATGAAATCTCACTATTTCAATGAAAATTGTTTCATGAAGTTTCAGCTCATTTCACTGCACTTCAAACCGAGTACCTAAGATAAGAAATTTACCACAACTTCTAGTGTTTCGTTTTCATATATTGTTATGCGATTGTCAGTGTGGTAAATATGTTATACATCAACTAATAAAGAATCACACACTGTTATTGTTTATTACTCAAATTTTACCTTCATAAATCTGAACAGTGGGTAGTTTCTCTTCACAAACTCTCTATTTGATCTTTAGAAAGGTCAGCTGAAACACTAAAATACTATTGTTTCCTCAGTTTCTAGTACTTCCCTTCAAGCTGTATCAAACAAGCTACAATATCAGATCATGTCCTAGTTGGCAGGGGAAAAAAGGTTTCATTGAGAATAAAATTATATAAATAGGATCCATTTAATTTTTCACTGAAGGCTCAATATACAGAAAACATTAAAATACCAAAAGTTCTGAATGGCAATCATAAAATATGCTTTAAGAAAATTCAGAGTAATGACATCCATCAATAATTTTAGCAGAGATTTCCATACTGTGACAAAAAGTGAACTACTTGGAGAGCATCAGATGCTGAATCCCTTCAGTATTTCGCAGCTTAAGAATGTGGTTTCCTTTAGCAGCCCACAGACACTACCACTGAAACCAGCCTCCAGCTTCAACAGTCTAGTGGTTGAAATTCATCTCATTCTCTTGTCAACTCATCCCTGCAATGGCTTTACTTGGATGACATTTACTTTTGTCTCATTGTATTTACTGCTGTCATCTACTTGCTCAGTGTCATCACTGGTGATAATAAAAATGACAGAGGAAGAGCTGAAAGTCACTTTCTTCTTTGGCCTGTCCCCTGCTTTCTGAGACATAACTATTGGTCGAATTGGTTTGTCACTCCCCGTTGCTGGTGTCTCTTTCATTGTCCTCTGGAATCTCATCAGGCGAAAGCACAGGAGTTGCAAAAGGCAGCGTCGAAACTGCAGGAGAGAATAAACAGAATGATGTTCAGCTTCCTAAGCATTCCCTGTCACCTACAAGCAAGTGAAGGGTACAGTAAAAACTCAAATAAGTAAATAAGTAAATTGAGTAAATAACTCAAAATAAGAGACTTCTGCATATCTGCTGAGTTAGTTTCAGAAACAAAACATGGTGCCTTTGTAGTGGGTACTTTTTTTCTCTACATCTGAATAGGATCACCAAGCCAACAGAGGACACTGAAATGCAACTGAGTAATTTACCACCCACAAGATCTGCGAAAGACAAGAGGACTAGGTTCCAAAGTGTGCTATAAGTTTCGTTTCCATATTCAAAAATAACACATTACATCCAGCATATTCTCACAAACACTTCACAGGAGGATACAGAGGGAAAGAACAAGGAAAGGAAGGGGATACAAAGGGATGTTTTCTTCCTTTTAAGTAACTCCAGGGTCTGGAATTTTAACAAAAGCATTTATTGTCACAGATGTAAAATGAAATTTCAATGGTTAGTAACACAGAAGTCAAACGTTCCCACTGAATATGGACAGAACAGAAGTCTTGCAGCTAACTAGCAGCTACCTGTGCACAGGAAGTCTGTTCTACTGTGTGACTAAATAATGTGAGGTATTCAGTGAAATTTCACACCAGCACATAGCATGGAAATTTGAGCAGTAGCACTGTATTAGTTCTATAATTATGGTCTCCTCTTCAACAAAACAAAGATGAAGGTTAAGGGATGTATTCATTCAGTACTTCTGTGTCTGCACACATTTAAAGCTCAAATATGATCCTTTGAGGAAGAACTATGGTTCTACAAGATATAAGAGGGCAACTTCCCCTTTGTTTAATAACCTGGAACAAGACTTACCTGGAATGTATGAAGACGACTTCAATCAACCAACCAAAATATTAAAAAAAACCCAAAAAAAAGCAACAGAAACCCCAAACACAAAAAACATCCAGGAGCAGGTGGGAAATAATGCATCTTTTCTCTTAAAAGGGGGTAGGACTTTTTTTTTTAACACCCTTCCACTTAGCTATGTTAAGGATTACTCTGTATTGGTCAGTGCCTCCACTTTCCCAGATGTCATGCAAGAAGCAATCTGACATGCCAAGTCAGAACAAGGTTTTGCTGTAGAAAATTAATCTTACCCTGACACAGGGAAGGCAATAGGTCTATCCTGTTAGGAAAGGAACCTAGCTAATTATAAGATCTAACAGAAGGATAATCTCAGAGAAAGAATGGTCATGTGGAAGCCTTGACAACTTTCAAGGTAATGGTCTACCTTAGAGTAGCAAAGAAGTTAGAAAGTACAAGCATGTTAGAACCAGGTCAAATAAAGAAAGGCTGTTATAGAGAACTTGTTTTAGGATTCCTTCTGAGGGTAAAATAATCCAAAAAAGTTAAGCAAAAATACTATAATTTTGGTCCTAATTAGAATTAGAGGCAAGAGAAAAAAAAAATACTTCACAATGCATCTCCAATAAGCATGTTCAGATGATTGAAACTTATCCTGGCTTGTCTTTGCTGGCATTATACCTAGTACAAGTTTGATTTGCTGCTGGGTATCAGAACCCACAAAATGTTTTTCAGATAAGATACTCAGCCTGACAACCGGGTACAGAGTCAGTGCCAGTGTATTTAAAAAGTCACTCTGTTGAAAAAGCCTTTTTGAATGTGACTGTCCATGCTTTCCATGTCCAGGATAACTCTGATATTGTGCAGCCATGGAGCTGTGGATCAGCCTGCTGCGAAATGAGCTCTGGGGGAAGAACTGCAAGATGCCACATTGGAGGCCTCCTGCTTTTACTCAGGAAAACATTTAGGCTCCCCCTTGCCCTTGGTCCTGACCTGAGCTGCACTCAGCCTTTGCTTGGCTGCCCGCGTGGCTGATCAGACCCACTGACTTGGCTGCCTTGTCCCTACAGGCTGCTGGCTGGCCTGGGCTGCTGCCCAGCAGCTCCAAGCCAGTGTAGGAAATCACAGAAAATTCCATCCCTATAATGGGTAAGGAAAACCCAGAAAAACCCCTCCAGCAATCATTCATGGTTTTTACCCTTTATCAAGGGATTCTATTAAACACCAGATATCTTTATACAATCTTGGTTTCAGAAGTTTACAATGTGCATGTTAGACTTCCAGTTTCAGTTCTTGTGCTGCTATAGAATAGAAGACAGAGGCAAGGTTTTTTTATTCCTAAAAAACCAGACACTGATTATTCTAAACATCCTCCAATGGAATTCTACTGTGGTAAGGGAGTGATTCAGATGAGGCTTTCTAGCAGCAATCCTTTTCACGGGTAAACTGTCAAAACTAGACATTTAAACTCTGACACTCTTTCCCATCGCTTTCATTTAAGTTAAATGTTTGAATTCACATATAAACAAATGAAATTTCTAATCTAGTAGTATTTAAGCACCATCGGAGATTTTATTTCTTCTAGATTGTTGCCATTTATCCTAACTGTTGAAATTATTAAAAAAAAATCAGGCTAAAGTATATCAGACCTATATTCCACAACTGTAGTACTGGCTACTAATAATTCAAACAAGAAAACCTTTAATGTACCTACCTTTCTACTCATGAAGATATAGATAACTGGATTATAAGCAGTGCTTGACTTGGCAAAGAAAGATGGGATGATAGCTACTGTTGGAGTTACAAGGTTGCTATAGCCATATGTTATTAAGAGAGAGACCACTGCATAGGGCATCCAACAAATAAGGAATGTGGAGATCATAAAGAAACACATTTTAGCCACCTTCTTTTCATATCTTAGAAGTTTGATCACTTGAACTGTCTGGAAATCTTCTACACAGCGAAGCTGTAGAGAAAAAAAAAAAACCAGTAAAATAAAATAGCTTTATGTTTTACTTGAACCTGGATAGTTCTAGGTTTATTTATAAGTAACTGACTCACTCTTTTAGTTTAAGGCACAGATGTCATACACCTTATCTTTGAAACCGTAATTCTTCCGGAAGCTTACATCATGTTTCTTGGACTTTTATTCTCTACCTTAAGCGTGAAAATACAAGCTGAGAAAAAATAAAATAGCCAATCTACTAGAAAACAACAAATCCAGAGATTTTACAAAGCAGTTATAAGTAATTTAGAAAAATAACTAGCCCTCAGCTATTGCATAAGCTAGTTCAGTTTGCATTAGTGGTCCTTTGTCTGACTAGTTAGACAGTCCTGTAGATTTATGAAAAAAAAAAATTAGAGAAAAGACAATTCATAAATAGATTTCTCTGTACAGCAGACATAGTTTGTTGCCCTAAAATGATGAAATCTCTAAAGCAGAATACTAGGCAGCAGGTTCCCAAGTTACCTGACTCTTAAAATAAGGAAAAGATAGGACATGCACATGAACACACTCCACAAATGATCAATTGTGCCAGTACTGTTGACCATAAACTTGAGTGGCTCCAGACTAACTACCCACAGAATATGAATCATTAACACTTTCTCATCCTAAGGATTTGGATTGAATTTTCAGGTGAGGTTCTGATGTTTTACTTCCCTCCAGTAAAACCACACAACAAATAGACCTCAGCAGCTCTAGGCTGGTTCTCTCCCAATCCTACAACCTATTTAGTGGTACCTGACATAGATGAACATCAAATATTCAAAGTTAAAAGGAAAGTGAGAGTGCAAATTTGGCTTGGATCCAACCTTAATATACAGCTTCAATATTTTTCATTGATAATATTACATTAAGGGAAGTCTTATTTGAACTAACTTACCATTCTTACTGCATGCAGAATATGGCCATAGCAATAGGCCATGATCCCAACAGGTGCTACTAGACAGCCAAGGAAAAAAAGGAGCACAAAGGAGGTATCATTGGGGTCTTTTGACTTCCAGTCCACTGAGCAACCTAATCCATGAATTTCCAGTGTGTATCTGTTCCAGCCCAAAAGAGGTGCTCCAGTCCAGGCCAGTGAGTACAGCCAGATGTACGTGATAGCCCGCCAAGACCAAGAGAAGTCAATGACTTTTGCATGCACCACCCGAATGTAGCGCTCATAGGCAAGAGCAGTGAGAGTCATAATTGAAACAATTCCTGTAAAAAAAAAAATTAAAATCAATTATATTATTCACAAATACTGTAGACTGGACTGAAGTCCTCTTGATAAATGCTTCCTTTGCTAGCAGGTTAGCTCAAAATGACCTGGCTCATATTATGAATCTAACACCAATAAGATTATTTGTGCATTACTCACTAACAACTAAGCCAAACAGAATCACCAGCTTCAATCTACTCAGAGTAGGACGATGACATCTGATCCATGCTGTACAATGGCTAAGAAGAGGGACAAGGGAAAAAGAGACCAGGCCAATACTTCTTCCTAAACACTACTTCATTAAGTGAGGTATCATTGTCCAAGGTTTGGGCTTTTTTCTACTGGCAGTTGCTGTAGGGTTTGTTGTTATACATACATTCCTTTGGGGTTTGTGGTTTCCTTTGGCTGTTGTTTTTTGGGGGGGTTTAAAAGAGAAAGCTATCATATAAAACTGAGATAATCAACAATAAAAAATCTCTTAGAAACTTAGTGAATTGAGACTGAAATTAAAGAAAGCCTTCAGCAACTGAAAGCAGAGATGTGTAGCTTTAATGTGAACAAAATTACTACAATAATTCCAATTTATTTCAAGATACCATGGAAGCCTTTGCATTCCAAGAACCAGGAAGGCAAAGCATTACATTGCTGAAGGTGTCCCATCTGAAAGATATTCCGTTATTTTAAGTGTCCTTTCCTATACTGCTGGTTTCATAAAAATATCAATCCTTGTTTATTTATGCACTCTATTCCTTTTCTGTCCACCTCAAACCCAGTCCACAATTATTAACATGTTATGACAGAAATCACACATTATCTTCAGCTCTCAATAACACCCTATCCAGACACTTTTATAATTTCATGAAGCCAAGGCATTTCTGTCTTGATTAGAATATAAGGATTTCTATTTCAATGGTCTGTAACACTTGATGATCAAAAACCAAACTGCCCATCAGGCAACTGCCACACAACTGAAGTTGTTATGATTCAGTCATCAATTCAGGCTCTTAAACAACAAAAGGATGTATTTCACAGCATTCTGTGAGATTATACAGATATCGGTGTCTAAATCTGTATAGGTTTTATCTAATACAAAGCACAAGTAGTTTGTCATGCATATGCACAGCACTCAATTTCTCCAAGTACATTCATATGTACCATAATGTGCATGTATACAGCTCTAAGAAGGTTAACTCTGCAGATTTCACTACCAAAGAGAGAACAATCATTTTACACTCAGCAGGAACCTGCTCTCACTTTGAAAAAAGGATAAACATTCACTGAAGATAAATTAACAGCAGCACAGAAGGACCAGCAACATGGATTTTAGGAAGACAACTAAGAGTAACAAAATCTAGAGCAATACACAGCCTCTCTGTAAAGGTATTCAAGAGCAAAAGCAGTTTATTATTAACCAAGTATGTCAGAGTGGGATATCCTCTAGGACTCTAAGAAAGTTACTTTATGCTGCAGTTACTAAAGTCACCTCTTTATAAGAGATGAGCACAGAAAGCTTTCTTGATTAAGAGAATAAAGTAACCTTTCACATTTAGTTTTGTGGGTTTTTTTCCTTGTACAAATCACTGCTGTAGAATTTCACTTTTATAGTTTGAAATCAGACTAGCAAATGTGGGCCAGAAGGCTTCCAAAGACCTAAGGCTGGGTTCACTGGTGGGTTTTTTGTTGTTGGTTTGGTTTTTTTTGTTTTGTTTTGCGGTTTGGTTTTTTTTTGAGGGGGTGGGGGTGGTATTTATTGAAGTTGAAAAGTAGCCCTTCACACCCTTTTTTGTGACCTAACATGATGAAAATACATTGAACAATGTGGATCTAAGCAAAAGATTAGCAGGCATTAGAAAATGACTACAGGATTTTATAGGTACTATTCTACATTACACTGGCTCAGGTAAGTGCTTTATTCAATCAAATGCGGTCCTCTGAGCACAAGGTAGGCAACAAGTTCCCTTCCATTTCTCTTACTCAAAGACTAGGAATTTAAGATAGTCATCCACAGAGATGTTTATGGAGGAAAATCACGTCACTTAACTAAAGGCTTAGGGTTTTTTTATAAAGCGCACTGCAGCTTTGTCTAATCAGTGAAGAGAAAGAGCAGTTCCTCAGGATGATGAGTCACAATACCTAAATTAACCTTTTGCTCCTTACCACCTTCCTTCATTGAATGGTATTCAATGACTAATGGACTTGTGTGGTCTTAATACTTCCCCATCCCTTTTATGAGTGCTGAATTCTAGCCATGACAAAGTAATCAAAAGCACACATGCTTGCCTGAAAGTACAGGTGTTCACAAGCAATAATTTACTGAGTCCTTGACATTCTCAAGGAAGTCACAGGGTGCTCAATATCTCTAAAAATCAGTATGTGCACATAGGTATTTGAAAAATGTTCTATCAAGCCCCTTTCAGTCTGAAAGCATTTGTCTTGAAAGACATACTTGAATTTTCCTCCCTGAACTGTAAATGGGACCTTGGACAGCCTGTTGGACAGTATACACCAAAATGCAAATCCCTCCTCTGTTGGCATTCAAGGAGTGTTTGGCAGCACACAGACATGAGGCAGGAAATGCAGGTCACAGCATAAGATATGTATGATTTATGGATGTGTATAGCTCCGTTTTCTATGTTTCATTCAGTTTCTGTAGTCTAGTGCAGAGGAAAGCACTGAATTTTACTTCCCCCCCACCCCCACTCCTCTACAGGAGCTTTTCTGGAAATTATTAAATTTCATCCTGAGCGAGTTGCATATTTTAATATGATGAAATGTGTGCTGATTATAAAACCAAATCTGTTACAGAAAGCCATCAGGGTTATTGTTTGGCTATTAGCACCCACCCCTCCCCACCCCCAGCAAAAAAATATGCATTTCAAACCAATTTCTACCTTTCACCTGAAATATATTTTGTTATGCTTCTTGAGGTACTGGAGATCGACCTATTTTGATTCAAGACTAAGACCCAAGATTCTGAGGGTTGATTTACTCCAACAGCAATTCACTCTAACTCTTTCAGAAAGACTTTACTGCCCAGTGTTTACAGAGACTGCATGACTGATATACAGATTTTCATCTCAGACAATACCCCTATCTCTAATTGCTGATTATAAACATAAACACTCTTTGTGTTTAGGAACTGCTGCTAGTTTTAGCTCTGATTTAAACCTGGGCAATTACCCTAGAACAGCTGGGGTCGTTTCCATTCAAGCTGCAGATAAAGTAGCAAAACTGAAGTGTCTTCTTCTTTAAGCCACTAGTCTGCAATTTCTATGTTGCAACTCCTCCAGCAGCCAGCCACACAGAATCAGGGAGCAGTGACAAGCTACTTCTTGTTATTTGGATGTTTATGAAGAAAATTTTCATTTTTGCCATTTTGTATTGTTTTTCTACTGAAATTCTGCCTTTAGTGTAAATTTGATTATGTACCATATGTGATAATTATCTCTTCCCTGTTCTGGGCTTTTACAGGAGTCAGTTCTGGATACATCATTAAATACATCATCCTGCATAGTGTAAGTCATCACACAGAAGACTGCAAAACACAGCTAAGCTATACTGTGTTATACTATACAATGTGCATATTCTGACTTTATAATCCTTAATTAGAAGAAAAATATTGCAGTGCCTTCAGAACTGAAGTGTTTGTTTCAATAAGTTTGAACAATCACAACAGCTTCTTCCCTCTCCATGCAAGATACACCTTATTTTCATATTGAGCCCTTGCCTCAAGCATGGCTTATAATTTGGTCAGAGGTGACATCAAATATTCTCAAAGACTGAACATCTCTACAGAGCAACTGCAGCATAATGTAGCAAACAAGATCCATTTCTGAGACAGACCATGGTTTCTGTCAAAGGCCATAATATTTTCTGTATCAATTAATCCTTGCCCTACATTCAAGTGCTGAATGACTATTTTGCATATCTAATCATAGAAGAAAGCCACCCTTCTGCAATCCCTCCTCACCTCTTTTCACACCTGAAAAGCTGGACAGCAGCAATTTAGTAAAAGCAACTTCCTGTCCATGTCTAGTTTTGTACTACAAAATATATGACCAGTCTATTTGAATTCAGCAATTAGGCATTACAATAAGTTTTAGGCACCAGCTATGTATCACTTCTAATTTTTCAGGAAATTCTAACATCTACATTCAAATCTAGGTAGGTGAAAAACCACTTCTCTTAGACATAACTGCAAGTATATCTTGTATGTAGCTGTCCTGTAAAATTACGGTGAAATAAATCACCTCTTCCACATTCAAAAAACAGCTAAAGCTGAAAGCATGCTGATTGAGCTTCCAGCTATTTGTAACATAAGATCCTAAAACTATCTGCTGAGTAACAACAGAAAATGCTTTTAGTGAGATTAAATCAGTGCATATGACATACATGGGTAATGCAAGAGGGTGGCACAGGACATCACTGTCACTGTACAGGGAAGAGCCTTAGCTGAACAGGCTGTAACTGAAGCCAGGTCTGCGAGACACTCTCAAGCAATTAATCCTAACTTCAGTGTTTGGTGGGTGTGGTGGCAGTGGTATCAGCTTGCCTTGAAACAAACAAATAAAAGAACCACAGCTCTACACACGATAGCTTTTCACAGGAGAATACAGTCTGTAAAAGTCTTACAATTTTTCCAATCCTCTAGTTCACATTACTGGAATGGAGTATACTCTCAGATTTCCAAATTGATTTGGTAGCTCATTGAGATCTAGCTGCTGCATACCAATGGTAATTTGTCCAGAAGGGACATAATACTTTTAATTAATTTGACATTAAAATTTGGCCGTGTTTTCTTTACCCTTACAAAAACAGCTTGCAGTTAGGAAAGACAGAGGTCTCTAACCACACTTCGGTAACAGTAGCCTTTCAATTGCAAAGTTTAATGATATAAAGCCTACCCCAGAGTACACCCTGACTATGCAATCTTCTGTCAAGAAACTGCCTTAGATAAAGAGTTTTGGTGCCTGTTCCTCAGGACCATTCCTGTTATCAACCAGTTTTTTCACTCCTTTCTTCCCTTGCACAATTAAATTTAGAAGGTGTTAAAACACCAGTAACTGGCCAATGGTTTAGCTACCATTACTTTTAGCTGAAGGCCTTACGTGTGTATGCTCCACATGATAAGACCAGCTTACCTCAAAACCCTCAGGGACTATTTCTATGTACATAAGGAGTCAAAGCAGACATCCACTGCCTGGGGGTGAGCAGTACATAAATTTCTCTTGTGCACATAAAGTTCTGACAGTCACTGTCATTCAAAAAAACCCCTTGAATATTTGTGAGAACCCAGCAGGTATATACAAAGATCATGACACCCTGACCCTGCATTTCACAATAACCCTCTAACCTGAAGAAAGAAATTATCTATGTCTGCTAATCAAGACTTTTGGGTATGTTTAGCTGTCAGGTGTCTTCTCTAGAAATCATAACCAAAAAAGCTATGGTGTCAGTGATAGCACACCTCCCAGATATGAGTTGCATTGCCAAATCAGATAAAGAGATTACACAGATCTCTACTACTTAGCTTGGTTGACTACAGACAGGGAAAGACTTAGAAGCTTTTTACATAAGGAGAAGGTGGCAGATGCACTAGGGACAGCATAGTGCTGACTGAACACCTCCATAGAAAGGTGGCCCTCATGGTATAAATACATCACTTAATTGATGTGCAGCTATCCTATCACACCAGGATACATCACCTGTAACAAAATAAACACAGGAACTCAGCAAAACAAAACTAAGTGGGGATTAGTGTCTAAAACAGACAACTACGTCACAAAAGCTGAGACTAAGACTTGTCAGGTAATCATTTATGTCATTTTCCCTACACTAATACAGGAGGTGCTAAGAATGGCTCTGTAGTAGAGAAAAGAAGCCCTTCTTGCAGCCTCTGCTATGAAGACATGTAACTAAACTGTATCTTGACTTCAGACTCTGATGAGTAAAAGAAAATAGGGATTGTCATTTGTGTGACGAGCACAGATGTTCAGTAGTCAAAATTATCAGTTTTGCACTGTAGCAAGCAGGCCTCTGCACCTTCTAAAGGCTCAGTAAATATCTTTGAAGTCACAGAAAACATAGGCAGTAGCACAAACATCAGGTTCTGAGCTGTGCAATGCAACTCAAGAGCAGATGTTCCTACATGGGCTTGTCTCACAATAAAGCAATGATAATGCAGAAGTAGACTATTGTGAGGAACACAAAACCCAGCCATTTATTCTTAGACAATCTGTAGTTCTGCTGCCATCTTCTCAACTTACAAGTCTCAGACTGTGAACATCTGCTTATAGTGTCTAAGTTCCAGATCTTAACACGCCTCCAACTGGCTGGCAAAATGAGAAGCACTCTTACAAATAAAATGCTCAATTCTTCAATGCAAAATTATTAGAAGTGTAGAGAGTGCCCACATATCTTGAGGGGGGAAAGAAGTTGTCATTATTATGTAATGAAGGCTTATGAAAATATAGATGCTACCAGTTTATTTAAGCATAAATGCCACCTATGTATTTAACCATACTGAAATCCTTAAGAGGAACACAGAAATACCTTGATCTCAGCTTTCAAAATATATGAGGAAAAAACTTTGTAACAATACATGAAAATTTAAAATAAAGCTGCTTAATCATGATTTTCAACATGATTCCTGATTACCTAATTAATGATTAAGTAATTAGGAAGAAAGCAATTTTCAAAATTCGTTGAGAATTAGCTCTGAATTTAAAGCAAAAATCCTATTTAAAAAAAGAGCTAATTTAATAATTTGTCCCAAACTTGTTTACTGTCGGGGAACCTCTCATTTATACGTCAACACATGCAAAGAACAGCTTATACCACATATTGAGTATTAGGGGCAGTTCTTCTGATTAAAAAAGATGCATAAGGGTGGAAAGTAAGACTGAACTGAAGGGCTGGCACAGAAAGCTCATGTGGCAATGTCCAAGATCATACCCAAGAATGAAATCACCAAGAAGAAAGAAAGAGGTTTGGGTCATCTCATCTCAGATAAGCCAGACTGGGTCCAACGCCAGGACACCTCTAAGGTAACCTCATGTGATCTGTTATGGTTTAATAGAGTCCATATCCCTGGTATCAGAGCTACCACCACTTTATTATGTCATTGTGGCATACTGAGCAACTGAACACTGCAAAGCTGGAAGTACTCTGCTTAGTTAAGGAGAATTTCACTTTTCAAAGCTGTCAGTTTTGTGTATTTTCTGTTCAACAAATGTATTTTGTATTCCCAAAAGTTCCTGGGGAGAGTGTTATGCTTTCAGAAGCACTCATAGGTAATATACGTGTGAGACTTCCATTACATCACTTTCCCTACCACCATCACCTCAAAATAACAGGTGACTTGGGCTGTTACATACAAGAGAAGTATTTTTATAAATATAATACCTGGTTACTCTGAATGAAATCTTTAATCAGCGTCTTCACCACTACCAGAGGAAAAAAAAAAAAACCAAACACCAAAAAACAAAAACAAGCAAATAAAAAATCCCCACCCAAATAAAAACCAGGGAAAAAAAAAAAAAAAAAAAAACCAAGAAAAATTCCCCAAAGGAAAAAAAAATAACAAAAACACAAAAACAAAAACAAAGAAACCCACAAACAAAATACCCAAACCTAAACAACAACAAAACATTACCAAACAGGAAAAAACAAACAAAACCCCTTCAAATTACTTTTTTTTCTCCATGAACACATTACAAAATGAAAATAGAAGCCATGGTAGCAATAATCCAGATAATCCAGATGGCAAACAGAGTATGATGCTACCTACAGGGCATAATTTATAATTTCTTTTTCCTCAGCATTGACAAGCCCCTGCTTTCCTATGCAGGTAGGGAACCACTTACCTTCAAAACCAGAAAAGAACAATCCTTTTATTTCTAGATGAGAATATGAAAACAATACTGTGGAGATTAAAATTAGACATCACTTTATCAGATTAGCATTCAATTATGACAGCCAAGTTAAATATTTTCTATTGCTTTACGTGGCAGCTGAAAAAAGTAAACTAAGGCATCATTCCTGAACATTAAGTTGTGCATTTACTCTCCACTTCCATATGATCAACTACACACAAACACACTTTTCTAATAATAATAGTAATTTAAAAATTCTTCTCAATGAAGCACATTATGGAAGAGGAACATAGCATGACCATGGAAATTACATTGGAAATTACATCTTCCAAAATTACATTGGAAGATGTAATTTTGCAAACCACAGATGCTAATTTGACTGCTCTCTAGTCAAGGCCCATGAATTTGCCTACATTTCTTTGGGAAAAAAAATTCTTAAATAGAGAGATGCAGGAAAGCATCAACACTAAATATATTTATAGTAACAAATGATGTAGCACACCTCAAAATAAACAGAAATTAAAAGTCACGTGATCAAGCAATTTCCTTGCCAATTTATATACCTCATTGTTTCTATTTCTATTATTTCAGAAGATGGTAAGAGATTATTATCATCTGGGTTTTTTACCCTAACTATGTATCTTATTTTTTGAACCTATATGGAAAATGCCTCCATCAAAAATAAATATAAAAGAATAAAGGTAGGAACAGAACTGTACTTTACATCCCCTGTGTAAGATTAACATTCAGTTATCTGGCAGCATCTCTTTGGCAGACAAGTACTTGAGTCTCTCAAGAATTTGAACAGGCTGAGTGATGGTGACAAACTTATGCCAGTGAGGTTCTCCAGTACTTTCCCTGATACCAGCAGCTACACAAACATCTGAGAGCTGTGCACTGCAGAAATCATCTGGTACCAAACACTGCACAAATGATTAACTACATCCTGCACCCCCATAACTTTCAAGACATAAAATTTCTGCTGCACTATGCAGCAGTAGTCAAATCAAGCATGAGCAACCATGCACCTTCACAGAGTAGCCTACCAAATGCAGACCACAGAGCCATGTGAAACAGAGGTTATGTATGCAGGAAAGCTACAAAGCTTATTGAAGACTTTAATATGTCACTCTAGAGTCAATTTTTAGTGTATATACGTCCAGTGGGTGCACTGTGATCCACCTCTAATTTATACACCTCTGCCAGAAGAAGTATCTAAAATGAGCTTTAGATTTCATTACTGGTTAGCCAAACATTTACTTTCACCATTAGAAACATGAGCCTCTTCTTTTGCAACATCCTTTACTGGTAAAGAAAAAGCAATATTCCTTTTAAGAGGCTGCATGTACATAGCTGGACTGCAACCTATTCTTCTGCAGACCTCTGCAAAGCCTATGTATTCATTTCAGGAAGGAAGACAGTGAAGAGCTTATAGGTTTTGAAAATGGAAATAGTGTAAGTACTGCTTCTGCAGTGCTAAAATTTCACAGGAATCAGTGGTTTCCCAAAGCCCAACTGTGACTCTGTTATGACTGAAAGATGGTACCTGAATTTCACATATGGATAACGAAATTCAAGGCACTGCCACACACTGCATAGCTTTATAAACAGACAAATCACAACATTGAGAAGGCTCCCGGGGAGCAGCTTTCCCACCTGTTCCATGGAGGCGGAACACTGCTGACCCTACACCCAGAGTCATACAGGCTCCTTATCCACAGACTGCAGTGCTTCCTCCTATAAAATACAGTCCTTTGTGCTTATGAATTCTGCACATCACTCGGTCAACTCGAGACCTCTTCTAACAGCGCTGCTGCCCTTTCCCCTAAATGTCCCATCACACCTTATACAGGCAAAGGCGCGAGGTCGAAAAACTGATTCTCGAATAATTTCTTTTTTTGCTTCGGATCGTTTTCTCCAGCACTGTAGCTCTTTTTTTTTACCAAAAAGAGCCGGCTCCACCCCCCCCGCCAGGGCGGCGACTGAACCCCCCAGGCCGGACTGCGCCGCGGGAGCGGCAGGGACGCGGCGGTTGGGAAGCGAGGACGGCGGTTGGGAAGGGGAACGGCGCGCTTGGGGCGGTTGGGAAGCGGGGGCGGTTGGGAAGGGGAACGGCGCGGTTGGGCTGGTTGGGAAGCGGGGACGGGGCGCGGGACCGCCGGTAGAAGCGGGCGAGGAGGGACCCAGCAGGACACGGAGAGGACAGGCGGCGCCGCGGTCCCAGCACCCACCGAAGAGGCTGCTGCTGAAGCCGTCCCAGACGCAGCCGGCGGCGTCCCACACCCATCGGCTCCTCAGGCAGGACATGAAGGTAAGGCTTACGCCGAAGACGGACACCAGCAGGTCGCTGAGGCTGATGTTGACGAGGAAGAGGTTGGTGGGCGTGCGGAGCCGCTTGAACTTGTAGTAGAGCACCAGTACCAGCAAGTTGTTGCACAAGCCCAGCATGCCGATGGTGGCGACCAGCAGCGCCAGCAGCTCGTAGGTGCCGGCGCTGAAGAGGGGCCGCTCGCCCGGCACCTCCTGCTCGGGCGCCGCGGGCTCCGGGCGGCTGGAGGTGCCCGTGCCGTTCCCCGCGGGCATGGCTCCCGGCTGGAGCGGGGCTAAGCTCCCCGGCCCGCTCCCAGCCCCATGGCACCCCGATGCTCTGGGCAGGAGGAGGAGTCCCGGCTGCCTTCCCGCCCACGGAGGGCGCGCCCTCGAGTGGCTTCGCCCTCGCCTGCCCCGGGGCGGGCCCGGGCATGGAGCATTCTGAACGAGCAGCGCCTCTGGCGCTCTTAGCGCCGTGAGCAGCGCGGTTGTGGCGGGGATGTGCCTGTTGTCTCCTCTTCCTTAACAATCCTCTGTGCGCTTTGGCTGGGCCACGGCTGCCGTCAGCAGTGCTTCCCTCACGGAGGCCGCCTTTGGGCGGACCTGCTCTGCGGCCGGCTCTTACCTCCGGGAAGAGGTAGAACCGATATTTATTTAGGCTTCTTTCCCAGATGTCCGGCCAATGAAACTCCCATTACGGCAATAGTGTCTTCTCAGGAGGTTTCCCGCAGTGCTCACAGCTTGGCTGTAGGAGTTGGAACCCCACAAAGGGACGCGGCAACACCATGGCCCGTGCAAACCTGTGGTGTGAGTGAACACTCCATTTGTCAGACGGGGCGAGTAAAACACCACAGTTTGCACCGTCAAGTCCCCGACTTTATACCTACCTTTGTCTCCAAGGTGTGTTGTACAGGAATACTGCGGCTGCCTGTGTGCAGCTCTGGCCGCTGTTGCCCCGAGGCCAGGCTGTGTTGGGGTGGCTGTTGTGTCTCCAAGCCCAACCCACCCCGCAGTGTTGGGTATTTTGCTCACCATGGTTCTACACCCAAAACACCTTGCCGGACCAAGCGTTGGTTTTCCTCACAGAAGATCTCTAGTTTGTTTGCTTTAATATGTGTTGAAAAGTGACAGCCTTCTTAAGACTCCAAAGAAAACTTTCAGTTTAGGTCTATTCTTACATTAGTTTAAAAAAAAAATCAGCTGTGAAAGCAAAAGAATTTTAATGTTTTGACGGATACGTCTTGTCAAAAAATAGCTTTTTCTTTTTTTCTTCTGTAGTACACAGTGGTATTAAATGGTTTAGACTAAGGGCGAACTGAGATTGATAGTTGAGGTAGGTTTGATGTCTTTCAAAACAAACCTATATACAAATTATGGACTTCTCATGGCAGTAAATTTTATATGACAAATTACTGCTGTAATACAAGGTAGTAGGAATGAAGTCATAGGTCAGAAAAAATAAACACTGATTAAAGTATCTATTCTTATTGATAACTTTATTTATGATCCATGTTGTTAAATCCCTCATATATGTTGTAATCAGTAATTGAAACTTACTTTAAAAAGCTGGTTCAGTCTATTTCTTCATCACTGATCAACAGGGCTTTTCTCATTGCAAAGGAAGGAGCAGCTTTCTTTTTCAAAATCAATTATATGTTTTTTTACCATAAAAGTTGTAGTTACAGAACACATAACCTTCTAAAATTTCTGGTAATACACCACAGTACTTGAGCATCAGTTTTAGGGAAGACATAATTTTGTCTTTCCTCATCCACAAAAGAAACTTAACTGTACATGGCAGGCCATGTACAAAAATGTTGTGTCAATGCAAATTGTTTAAAACTGTCACTGCATTCTAAAAGTCTGACAATTACGTGACTGGACCAAATTAATACTGCACCTCATTGAGGTGCAATATTAATCTTCTGCCTGTAAAGGAAAATCTTAATTGGTGTATCCTTTTATCTCTGCAAAATGAAAGGAGAGAAAAGGTGGTAAGAAGAACAGGAAAAAATGAATGTAGTCAGTAGTACATGCCAGACAACACAGCGTCCACTGGCAGATTCCATTATATACTTAGGGTTTCCAAGATGTATTTCACTACAACATCTGCCAGAAATACTCCCTCTAGATGTCTTTGAATTTATAAAGATAAGGGAACCCATAACTTGCATTTTATAAAGATCATATATCATAATTCCTGGTCTGGACTTTTTCATAGCAAAACTAAATACGTCCATAGATGTGCAATCTCTGCAATGCTTTATTTGTAAAGGTCCCATTTTTAATGCTGTCAAATTGCTAATGTTGTTCTAGTGGTCTTGGATACTTCATGGGCAGAGTTCCATTCGTCTTTCATGCAGTGTCACTTCTCATATGAGGTAAAACAAAAAGAAATGCTGTTTTATTGTATCATTAGGTTAAAGGCAAAGCTGGAAACAGAACCCTGACCCCAATTCTAGTTCAGATTCTGTTTTACCTAACCCACTCTAGAACCAATTCAGCTATGGTTTTAATAATCTAATGAATGCTTTAGTCAATCCTTTTCTGCTGCAAAAAGGGTTTTTACCTTTACTTTTACCACTGCATGAAAGGATAGACCAGAACCACTTCTGAAAGTGTATGTGTGTGACTTACTGGAAGTGTGTCAAAGTACTAAACATGTATGTAACTGAGTTCATGGGATTAAAAACGTACAAGAAGCAGGAATAGAAGGTCTCCAGTCCTGTTCTACAAAAACAGTCTCTCCAAGGACTTCCTAGATCTCTTCTGCAACAGTCCTTTTAACGTGTTGTCCCTTATGCCCAATTCACATGGGGTGGAAGAATACATTGGTTGTAAATTTTCAGGCCAACATATGCTTACATATTCACAAGACAAGCCTTAAAACCCAGTCTTGGAACTAATAATTCACAAGTAGAAACTTTACGGATGTCTGGGACTGCCTTCAAAAGTTTATAGTATTTAGTAATTGGAATGCTTCAGCACACCAGAGCATTGAGTGTCACAAGTTAGAGCTGAAGAATCTGAAGCACAGTTAATAAACTTTCTAAGTCACTGCTACTCTCTAAGCTTGGGTAGAAATACAAACCACAAATGTGACTCCCAGTTGTAACTGCACCATTAAAAATGTCTGGGCTCTCACAGTGAGAACACTGTGGGGTGGAAAAAGCATGTTTTAAGGCATTCAAGAGACCTATTTAATTTTATTTTCACTGACTTATGACTTGTGTCGTTTTCTCTGTTCTCTGTCTTCTGCTAGTGTGTCTTTGAAGTCACAGGCTCTTTCCCATCTTTCCTGACAAGCAGAGAGTGAAAAAGAAAGTCCAGCTTTTGTCCATATTAAATACATTTGTTCTAGGAGTCAGATAATTCTGGGGTTTTGATGCCTATTTTGAACTTTGTAAACTTATTATTTCCAATGGCATGGTACAGAATACAGGCTGCTCAAAACAAAACCAAGACAAAACAAACAACACTTCCCAAAAACTCTGGCTACCTAGCTTCAGCTTTTTTGATTTTTACAGTGTCTTGGCATATTTTTTTCTTACATGTTGTTTTTGCTATTCTTTAGCCTTAGAGGCAGAAAGCTGAGTGATTATTCACTGTATCTTTATATGGCTGCAGAGTATATCTACAGAGCAAGTGTGAGTTTGTGGACAGAAGATACCTTTTATCTGCTGCCAATCTCTTGGCATTTAAACAAGGCTTTTAATATATATATACACAATTGTTGATAATGCAATTTTTAAGTAAAACAAACCAAACAAACAAACAAAAAAAAAAAAAACCACAACAAAATTTACAACCACCCTAATGGTAAAGGTTGAAAGCTAGGACTTCATCTTGCAGAGTTTGTAATCTTACATGTGTAATTTAGTCCATATTGGGATGTGAACTTTAAATCATAAAGCAGATAAAGCAGGTAAAGTGCAAATGTTGCAAGAATGTGAGAATATCCTGGGCTGAGAGAAGTGCTTTGCTCAGACTCAATTCACAGAAGCAAGCACAGGTGTTTTCAGCAGGAGAGGCAGTCCTGGGAGGTCATGGCTAGCAGTCAGAGCATCTGGGCTGCAGCTGGAAGTTTGCTGCAGCCTGTTCTGTGATGTGTGAGCTCTGCTATCCCTGACATGGGTGCAAAGAGCTGTACTAGCTGCAGGCAGGATTCATCTCACCTAAATGATGCATTTGAAAGTTAAGCACCCAAGACCAGAAAGATTAATCACCCTCTGGAAGTGTTCATTGACTGGCACATGACTTGAATAATTAACTTTTAGATGCCTAAGTTAGATGAGATGAACTTCATCTTGGTTAGAGAAACCTGTGTGGGACTGTGCTGTGTGCTCAGATGGCAGATGTGTATCGATGCCTCTGTGGCACTTGTTTCTTGCAGAGTAGATTAAAAGAAGTGGTGATACATGCTTGTGCCTGCTGACATCCTACTGTCCTTGGTGGTACATACACAGCTCATAGAGCAGCCTGAACTCTAAACACTAGCATTGTATAACTAGTATAAGACCAGCAACACCAGTTTTTGCAATAATAACACTATTAAATTTGTTTGTGATATAAACTGATTTCTTTTAAGGAATAACCTTGCAAAGTAGTTCATACTTATGCTGCAGTTTCTTGTTAGTGTGACAAACATAAAGTGAAAGTGTTAATAAACTCAGTGCCTTGTCATTTTTCAGAGCCCAACATACAAATGAATATATAGTTCATAGTTTTTAAAACTATCACTTGGTTTCAGCTGCTGTTAGTGACAGAGAGGAGAAGATGCACTTTATAGCAAGGAGTGCAATACTGCTTGTGGGGTGTTAATATCAGAAGAAAAGTGAAAAATTGAGCCAGTAGAAAAAAAAGTGAACTAATGTAAATGTCAACATGATAAGACCCCTTAAACACTGTTTCATAGAAGAAATTTAATTTTTACAGTGCTAAAATTTATTACTTGCCCAACTCCATACTGGTCAGAGAGTTCAGTCAGTCTGAACCCAAGCAGCTCTATCCTGATTTAACTTAAACACAACCAGACTTAACAGAATGTTTGTAAGGAAGAAATAGCAAAGGATGGGTAAGCTTATCAAAAGAAAGTATCTTCAGGGCCTGATTATTTTTTTCTTTTTTAGATGGCTGGACTTTAACTGGACCAAAATCAGAGTCAGGAAGAAGGTCTCTTATGTCCCAGAGCCTCTTCAGGGACAACCAAGACCAGTTTAGATCCACTGTGTGATCCACTTGGGGCTGTTCTGAACCATCATTTTACTTGGGGACAATTTGCTTTTGCATGAGACCACCAGGAAGAGTGACTGGCAGTCTTGTACAGGCAAGAGAGATCTATCATCTTTGCTGTTTGTCTTCTTTGGTAGGTTTGGGTTATTTGTTGTGAGCCATCAGATTACATGGTCAGAATTTTAAAACTTGCATGGCATTTCATAGACTTATAGTAGTTACTGAGATAAAAATTGAAAATTATTGATTTTTCAAATAGGTGTCAGTCCTACAAAGAACTTGCTGCAGCTGTTCTTTGCACCCATACAGACATAGCATTATCTTTGTATCTGGGAATATCCAATAATTGAGACTAAGAACATTATGTAGTAAGAAGAGCTGAGAGAGTCAACTTCTGAATAAACATCAATTATATCATGTTCCATATCCAGTGCTTCCCACACTATCAGTAAGGGAGACAGTGAAGGAAATGATTTTCATCCCGTTAATGCAACTGTAGGGCTACTAATGGAAGAATTTCCTGACTCATCAATTAAATATTGAATTTACCTTTTAGACTTTGCTTATCTTCTAATGCAATTCCTATCTTCTCTACTTTTTTTTAGTCCACTCAGTCATCACATCTTATTTTTAAATTGTGCTGTACTTTTTTTTGATTGTAAACATTGAAGAGGACAGAATCAGCTGGTACTGAAAGCAATGATTCCTCATTTGGGGTTTCTTTATGTTTTCGTTATGTTACATAACATGAAGTTTCCAAATGGGTTTTTGCAAGAGAACAAAACACAGCTTTCTGTTCTTAACGTCTCTATTCTGAGGATGGATGGTAATACCCTTTATGAACCATAAACCACTGATATTAACAGGGAAATGAGAATATAACCTGATGTCATACAAGCTTAGATGAGAGAGACTGGAAAAATTAACAAGATTTCAGCAAGAGGAAGTATGTCAAATATACCACAACTCTGACCAAGATATAGTATCTGACCAGCCACTGAATACCGTCACACACAAAGGAAATATTTTCCTGGAGAATTAGTGTTGGAAACAGCAAAAATGTATCCTCAAGCTATCCCTCCCTTTTCCAGGCATCATTGCTGCTTTTCTCTGACAAGTTCTTTTCCTTATTCTAATCAAAAGAAATGTTCATTGCAGTAGAGCAGAAGTACCCAGAAGCTTTTGGTTTCTTCCACTTGAAATGATAGAATCCCAAGCTGTTGGATTGCTTGTGCTAGGTAGCATATCATGAGACACCACTTTCCCTGAAGAACTAGCTATTTCATGCCGAGATATTTCCATGCATTAATGATATTTAGTAACTGTTTCATACCAATTAGTTGCTTTCCCTATATGTTTCAAAAATGTCATTTAGCTGATATGCTGAGTGTCTGTGAAGACTGTTGTCTTTATTTGTTTTGTTTTCTTTGAAGAAGTGACTGGAATATTCTTGAAATATGCCTGTTAATAATCCTCTAGCTTGCCATGAGGAAATTTAAAATGTAATTTCTCCGTTTCAACTACCACCTCCACAGAGCTAAGACTCTACACTCAGGAATTCAGGAAAGGAATTCAAGTAAACCTGGCATCAGCCTTGGGTGAAGTAATAGCAAAGTGGATCTGGAGATCAATAGCTAAAGAACAATACAAAGAAATTGATCAGTGTGGTCTGCAGAAAAGTGAGTTTAACAAATAGTGTGAAATTAATTGTTTGCCTATTATGGTACTGATGCTTTAAGTCTTAGCTTTCATAATTTCCAGATTCTGTACTGCATTAGTATATAACTCCAAACTTCATATAAAGTGTTAGCAATTTCTCTTCACAGGGTAGTTAGACAAAACAATGCTTTTCCAGCCCAAGAACCAAGGACTGTTGCAGCTTCAGGCCCAAGAAGTATAAGCAACAGTAAACTGAGGAAAGCAATCTGGGAGGATGGGACTTCATAACCTGAAGCTGTAATTGGACAATTAACCCCAAAATGTAAATGGACCAAAACTTATAAAAGTGTAAAAGCATGTACCCATTGTCCATCTTGGGTGTAGCCACGGCCGGGTTCTTGTACTGCCCAAGGTGTATTGCTGAAAGGCCTTTTTAAATAAATACCTACTTTATTCCTTTAACACTGTCTAGCCTCTGTTTTAGGTAGCTTCTCAAGGCATCAATATTGTTTAAAGATATTGAAAAGATGAAAAATGTGGATAAGAATTACAATTATATTGAAACCTAAAGGAAAGGAGAAGTAGTCCAGGTACAAAGGTCCCTAGATGTACGAGAATGTACCAACTAAATTAGTAAAGATATTACAAGAACTGCAAACTGCTGGAAGGAAGCATAAGCCACACAAAGAGGGTTAAATTTTTACAGTTTGTGCCATTAAGCTTTGAAACAAGCGTGTTGGATCCTCCATCTTTTTCTGTCTGAAGATTGACACTTGTCATCTTACCACAAGTTATACTTAGGAAAAAAGTTTTGGGCTCAGGGTAGTGATATTTATTGATCTGTAACATAAAGGAGGTGAAAGCAGAGCTAAAGGTCAGATTTATTCATGCAACTAATAAATGCTAAATTCACTCCACCCCTTCAGCTGTCTCTCCAAAGAAACATTTTGAAAAATATTACTAACAGGCTGGGGGGAAATACCTCTTTGGAGACACTCAAAACCACCTGGATGCGTTCCTGTGTCACTTGCTCTAAGTGACCCTGCCCTGGCAGTGAGGTTGGACTGTATGATCTCCAGAGGTCCCTTCCAACCTTAACTATTCTGTGAAAAAAAGCATGAAGTCTCTGTTGCCAGCTACATGAGATAAAATGAAATAATCTCACATGCCAAGTTACTTAGTGATCCTGGTTCATGACCTGGGGGTGCTCAGTGCATGAGCGCTGATGTGATGGAATGCTGTGACATCCACAGTTCACTATACTGTTTTCCAGCTCAAGATGCTAAGCCAGGGTCTCCTCTTTTTTATTGTGTAATGTTTGGTATATCTGTCATGCAACTGCATCTCAAATGAACTTGTGTGAGTTAAAGGAACAAAGCAAGGCTTGGACATGGCTGTAAGAAGAGCTCTCCCTCTTGTCTTCTGTTGATAAAGGATGTCTGGAAAGAAGGCTCATGGTAAGGAGAGTTGCTCTGCTCTTGAATTGATTGATTTCAAGAATGCTTTGGAGCAGTTCCAGAATCTAGTTGAAAATATGATCCAGAAGACCAAGGAGAGTTCAGGCTTGTATACTAAAGATGGTGGTAAGAGAAATTAATTTGGATGGAAAAGTGTAATTTTCACATGGAGAGTATGTCATAGAGAGATGATAATTTCCTTCAAATTAATGTTCTAACTGGAACTGTTTGATTTTTACAGGAAATAGAGAGATTGCAGTGTGAAAGTTCTTTTCTCCCCCTGTTAGGATTTCTGGCCAAATTATGAGGCCACAGTGATCCCTCAGAAAATATAACTGGTGGAGTTGCCACATATAGAAGTTAGCATGATGCTAACTTGTTTTTGTAAAAGCACAAAGTTGATGAATTATGTAAATACAGTTAATAATAGGGGTAAAATTTTGCTTTTCTCAATGCAAGTGGCTATTGCTGCTTGAAAGGATGAAATTTATCCCACACACCATTCAGGTCCAAAGAGACAAATCATAATTATGGTAAGGGAAGAAAAAAGAAGTGAGAATATTTTATCTATTCTTTTATCTGTTTCCTCGTGTGTTGTGTCATGCATTGCAAATTAGGTAGTTTTGAAAACTACCTAATGTTAGGACTGATTTTCTTTTTTTTTCTTTTCAAATGCTTTAGTGAATAAAATGTGAGAATCTGGAACTTGCATGCTGTTGGTATTGAAGGAGAAATAAAACCAGAGATAGGGTGGATAAGAAAGGAATCTGTAGCTTGCCAGTTTTAAACTGTGTGGACATTGTTCCTCCCATACAGATGAGATAGACTATGCTAAGTTCTATTCAACCACACGAACACTTTTTGGTCCAGCAGTCAAGGATCAGAATATTCAGGCCTTTTTCAGGAAGATAATGAGCAACCCTGATGATAGGCCAGAATGGCCTGAGGTAAGGATTTCTAAAGCTTTCTTAAATATTACAAACTAATTAGAACTTTAAATGGTGACAGTATTTATCTGTTGATTGTGTGTTGTTCATGAGTCTGTTGTTCAAGAGTTCCATGGCATAATGAAGCACTCTCTCATTATTTATTCTAGCTGCCTGAAGCTTGGATGTGTTCAGGTCTTCAGAACTACTTCCGTGATGTGCATAATCCTCAGGCTTCCTGACAAAATGCAAAATCTCTTATGAATACAGTATGCCATTTGTGCTCTGAGGTCTAAAATCTATCTTTAGCTAAACCTTCAGAAATGCTCCCTCTTTTTCTCCTTTCCTCTCTTTTCTCTTACCTCTGCTTTCTTGCCTTTCTCTTCCCCTGTTCACAGCATAAATCTGGCCCTTTGAATATGAAGTACTAAAGGTAGAGCAGCATATAAGCAGAGCTTTTTAACCAGAGAATTCTGCATATATTATTTAGTCCTGTAGATAGAGATTTTCAGTCTCTAATGGTGGTAAATAGCAAATCTTTGAAAAAGCATGTAAGAATGAGGTAACTGTGAAACAGTAGATCAAATTTACCCTCTTTGCATCTGTCTGCATGTATCTTAAGGTTTTCTTCTGCCAGAGGTGCCAACACTCTCTGTGTTTAATATCCGTTCCTGGATTTTTAATTTATCCATTTTTAAGTTCTTTCTGAATCCACCTAAGAAGGTTATCTCCATAGCACAGTTTTTCACATTTTATGAAGGTTTTTTTTAAACATGGCACACATTTTTATTTGCACGTTATGAGAAATGAACACTTGCTCTAGAAATGTGTCTTTTATTAAGGTATTTCCCATGGGTAGTGTTTCAGGCAACTGTTCTATAAAAATTACTGATTCTTAGATTGCTAGAGCAAATCTTTATCAAGAGCACCCATCATCATGTATTACTACAGGACTTTTTTGTTTGTTTCTTACCCAAAGACAGAACTGTGCAGAAGGGGCATAACTCCCAGCACACAGTGACTTTCCTAAGATAGCATAGGAGGTATTGTATACAGGGCAAATCCTTGTTGGGCTTACGGTAGGGTATTAGCAAGTAACATGAACTATAAATTTGTCAGCATATTTACATTTTATATTACTCTGGAGCATCATGCTAATACTGGAACCTTGAAGATACCCAACACCTGTTCCTTACATGTTATCAACAATTGCTATGAAGTGATTTCCTAATATCATCTTAAAAGCTGCGTGTTCAGCCATTTCTATTTAATAAGGTTCTGTATGGGAACATTTCTAGTTAATACCTTTCTTAACCATTGTTTTTACTTACAGTGTCACATTATTAATGGATTTTGCTCATGTCAGCCATTAAAGATGTCCTTCAAGTGGGGCTTGGGGCAAATCTGGGAAACAGCTCACAGTTTGAAGGACTGATTGTTCTTTGTGTAGCAGAACAGTAGCAAATTATGTTTGGGCTCATTAGTTTATAAGAGAAGTAGGGGAAGCTCTGTATGTTTGCTAGAGCGAGGATCATTTACTCCAAAACCTTATTGAGTTTCTAATGCAGTCAGACTAGTTACCAAATTACATAATTATATAAATAACTTGGTTACATAATTACACAAGCAAACACAGTATGGGGTGTAGTTAAAGTGGTGAAGTCCCTTTAGTTTCCTTTTGAAATATGTGCATGATTTCCTTGGGATAAAATTCCCCAGAACCCTTTCTATGAGCATTTCTCAAATTTTACCAAGTGTGAGCAGACTGATGACAGTCTTTTAATTTAGCTTGCGTTTAAACTGTCTTGAGAAATGTGGAAGTATGATAGCTAATAATTGTGTATATGGAAAGGAGGAAGCTGTGAAGTGAAAGATGAAGAGTAATGTTGTGTGAGAGTATTTTTTTGGAAGATGTGCATCTGAATCTCAGAGAGTGAAAATGGGAGCTCCATTGTATAACATGGAAAATACTGAACTAGAATAAAATGCAACATTTTGTCTCCCATCCAAAGGGGCATTCCTTTTAGAACTCATGAAGGGAAGTATATACAATGTCAATAGTATAAGAAAGGAATAAAAAAATCTGTACAGGTAAGTGGGATTAATTTCCTAAAGAAATTACTAAACTACTTTTGGATACAGAGCTTGAGATTTGTAGAGCATTTCAGCTGAAAATTTCACATCCTTGAGCAGAAATAAGCTACTTACCTAACTATCCTGTGCAGGGTTCTTCATCATTTTCAGTACAAATGGAACATTGTCACACTTAGAGAGATAGCCAAAAAAGGGGTTTTTTTTAAAATTGTCTTTATATTACTTTTTTTTCAAGCAAATGGGAATCTACATATCTTTGTGGAAAAGCTCTTCTGTGTAGACTAAACCACTATGCTGCATTGAATGTCTCAGTTTATAAATGTGGAGTTGTCTGTTTTGTCTGCCGTTTGTTAGTTTTTATTTTTCCTAGTTGAGGTAGATAGAACTGGAAAATGAAAGTTGAATGTGGTTATTTATGTAGCAAAACTGTGCTAACAACTTTAAAAAATAGATGGGCTGCATTCCTAGAAGCTCTTTGTAAGCTGACTTCTTTACAAACACTGAAGAAAGATAGTGCCGAATTATCAGATCTCAGTAGTCTAAAGTCACATGGAAGTCACAAAGGCTAAAGGAAATACTAAAAATATTAAGGTATTAAAATGTGATATAACTATTTTACTTTATACATATATCTTACAGAAATAGTTTTGCAATAAATTATTTGTTTCGTTCTGTTTTGGTTTTGTTTAGATTTTTGGCTGTTTCAGAGGAGAAAGGGATGACATGTCATCCCCATCAAAAGAAAGCATGGTTTTGCTTGTATCTGAAAAACAGCAGATCACTCATTCAGGTGACATACTTCATCTTACATCAAAAACTATATTTTTTCTAATGCAGTGTGCTGCTCACTTACTTGAAAGCAGAGTGGTAAGATCACGTCTGTCTTTGCTTATTCATGCTGCTTCTTCTTCTTTTGTGTTCCAAAACACATGGGTTTTTACTAAACATTGAACACTCCACTGCTGCATTTCCCAGTTCTCTATATTCCTAAAGTATTTTGAAATTTTTAATTTTTCTGAACCAGATTATTTATTTATGCAGTTACTCATTGTCTTTCTGTACTTTTTGAAAATATGGAGGAAGAACTGGCACATACAGAATTATGATAATGATATATAAAATGCAACATGATTCATTAAACCAAGTATAGGATCACTTATGATATATTGCATCACTACCTTGTATATGGTATCAAAATACGTTTCTGGAAGAGAAACTTACAATTATAGTTCTTACTATTATAGTCCTATTTGTTTGTGTTTTCCTTACTAATGTAGTTCTGTTTGTTTATGTTTTCCTTATCTATAAGATGAAGAATAATATTTTGTCATTGACAGTTGTCAAGAGAAAAGATGTTATCAAGGGTATAGTGAAGGTGCCCCTTCTGCATCTCACAATAACAGCCTCTCAGCGAGGAGTGTTAACTGTGTTTAACAAACAGGTAATTCTAAATCAAACTTTTATTATTCCATTAGGCAGTACATAGGGGAAGTGAGTGGACTGTGATCTAGCATTCAAATTTTCCCATAAAACACCCACATATCTTTCTTATCAAGGTTAACTTTTTCTGTATTTTTAAGTACATCAGGAAATATGCATTGTTCTTTTAAATTATAAACCTATTAAACCCACACAGATTGATAGAAGGTAGAGATGGCTAATAATAGAAATTCATAGAAATTCTTCATAGAAATTCATTTAATAGAAAATAATATCCATTTCTGTTTAGAAAAGGATTCCCTAAATAAAAAAAAAATATGCTGTTGGATAACTTTTAGATATAGAGTAGAAATCAGAGAATTAACTGTTTTCTACAGCTACTGAAAATATCTGGAATGGACAAAGACAGTTGTTTGCAAATAAGATTTATTCAATACAGCAACATCTAGAAGATTGAAAGTCATGAGTTTTACAACAATCTGCATGAAACTGGCTCACAGTTAGTTCCCTCATCAGTAAAATGTAAGGATATCTGTACCATTATAGGTAGAAATTCAGGCTTAAGATGCTGTTAGACTAAAGTTTTTACATTAATTTTCCAGATGATTATATTACTATATAGTAGTACGCACCTGTAGATGCTATAAGATAGAATGTGCCATACAGAAACCCAGGCTATCACACATCTATGCTTATTGGTGCTTTACATTTGTACAATTTTAATGCAACCAGTTTCTTAAAAGTTATTTCAGGCAATGCAATAAAACTTTAAAGGAGCACTAATGCTTTCTATGGGTTTTAGCTAATCAGTGCATAATGCTTATGATGGGAGCATTTAAACCAAGAAAGCACTCTTGCAGATGATTAAATAACAAAGCAGTAATGCACTGTTGGTAAATGCTGAAATAATTTATTTGAAAGCCTATCTCCAGAACATTATCTTTCTTGTGTACAATGAAAAATAATTTCCCAAAGTATAAGACTAAAAATAGCTCCTCTCCCAGCCCCCTACCTGCCCCTGCTATTTTCAAGTTGAATTGCTGCCTCCTCAGAGGCTGGAGTGATGTTATCTGACATCAGTGATTGCAGTGTAAATGATTTTAAACCCAGCTGCTTAACACAGTGAATTAGGGACCTAAACTCCCACTTAGAAAACTATATTCTGAAAATTACTAAGGGATTACAACAGCCTCAAAATGTGCCAGGAGAGGATTAGATTGGATATTAGGAATAACTTTTTTATCCAAAGGGTTGTCAATTATTGGAACTGCCTGGGAAAGTGGCTGGGTCACCAACCCTGGAGGTATTCAAATGAAGTGTAGAAGTGGCCACTGGGGACATGATCTAGCCACAGACTTGGCAGTGTTAGTTTTACAGTTGGACTTGATCATCCTTAAGATCTTTTCCAGCCTTAATTATTCTGTGATTCTGTGATTCTATTTGAGGGCTAGGTATTGCTTTCTGCAGCAAAGGTGGGCCTAATATGACTCGACACCTGTATACAGCTCTACATCATCAACTTCACATTTCTCAGGTTCTCAGACGATACTGCCTTGACCAGCACATAAGAGGAGGAGTAGGCAACCTTAAGGACATGTTTTAGTTACTTTAGATAAGGCCAAGTCTGATACAGTGCATGGATATCCATCTCTAGGTTAACAATACTCTTAAACTCTGCTGAAAGGCTGTCCATGATGACACCTGGCACCTCACTTCTATGGGACGAAAGACTTTGATCCTAGTTTCTTGGTTTATGAAATGTGGAATTGCTGGGATGGGTATGAGTGCCATTGGATAATTACGGATGAGGGGCAGAGGCAGGGGCAAGAGAAGGTGAAAAATCATCTGTGGATGTTTCAGAAGGGAAAAGGAAACTACTTTTGAAAACTTAGTAGTTTTGTTAAAGGACATAGAAGATAACCCCATCTCTGCTGGATGACAGTGACACTTTAAACACTTCAGATTTTGAGCCACGTGTTACGCTGTCTACCAGTAGTTACCTTTGGTGGAAGATGCTGCACCAGTGTGGATATTCCTGATTGCAGCCTGAAGTGCTGCCCCTGCCGAGGATTTTGCTGGCACTAGTTGGCATGGCATTGGGCCAGCATTAGCCTGGGTTTCTGTATGACACATCCTATTTCTCACAGGAGCTGATGCTGTTCTAGCTGCCAATAACCATTAAAAGCACAATTCCATCAGAAGACCAGCTGATCTGAACTCTGTATATTGTAGAAGTGAGGGGTTTTTACTTATTTTGCTCACTTCAACATCTCGGTGTAGAAAACCCAAGCCAAACCAGAAACTATGAAACAATTGTGAGGGAAAGAGAAGTTTTAAGTTCCTCACAATATAAAGGGGATCAGACAGCAGGCAGGTTAAGGATCTTTCTCAGATCTTAACTGCCTACTCTTTCAGTTAGCAATTATTGTTCTGATCTGCCTGTGAAGAGGAGGACTTTGTTTAGACTTTTAGTTTAAGAACTACCTTGTTATTGTGACAATATCTTTCATGATTTTTCAGATGAAGGTTCTGACAACCATCGAAGTTGAAGTAAGTTCTTTTTTGTCACCTTCCTGTTAAATAATTTTAAGTAAAAATCAGCATGTACTAAATTGAAATAATTAGAAACTAAGCATTATTCTAATGCCACTTCTAACTTTGAGACTTCTGCATGATTTTTCATAGGGTGCTGTAGATCAAATAGTTTCAATGTATCCCTTTCAGTTATTGAAACAATTGAGTAACTTCGTTTATTTCCTCTGATAAATGAAACCTCAGATAAATGCTTCTTTTTTTGCCAAATTACCCTTTACCCATTCCTTGCCAGAATTTTTTCTTCTAAAATCCAAAATTTCAATTGTCACTGCAAAATTTAAATAAGGTCAATTTTAAGTTTGTTAATGAAAAACAGTTCTACATTTTGCTAGGTAGATGATTGGCTACATGGTGTATACATTAAAACCATGTTTACCCTGGGAGTATCACTGCAGATTTTGGGTAATGAGCTTCTCTTGAATGACCTGTAGAAAAGAGACATCAGTCTTAGCAAAGTGATGTGACCCCTTGTCCTAAAAGTCAATGTAGGTATCTTGTGCTAGGAGGTAGTGCATTTTATTGTTTCTCTCTCATCTTTGGGATGGAGGATCATTGCTTTTGGGGATCATTTGATCAGTTGAGATTATTATTGCTGAACATGACAGTCTCTACTGTAACAGAGGGTGGCTTACAGATTGCAACAATCCTTATACTGCTATGCTTTCTTCCATTCAGTGTTCTCATTCTTGAGGTATTTCAGAATGGAGACCCACTCAAGCAGAGTGGTCTTGGCCCTGAGGATATTAAGCCAGAAAGGCTGAAACACAGTGGTGCTAGAAATAAAATCCAGTGGACTACAGCCATCAGAACTTTCCTAGCCTCGTGATGGTATAAATGGAACATGAATTCTGGGCACATTTGTTAAAGGGACGTTATGGAGAACAGGTCACTTCAAGAAAAACTGATTTAATTTCTTGATGAGATTATGTGAATGAAGAGTATAGGCATAAATAAATAAACTTAGTACTCCCTGCAGTATTTGGCTTAGAAGCACACAACCTTCTGTTTTAAAATATGGCCACTGGAAAAAAAACAAAACAGTAGACTGCATTGACTAACAATTGTCCAGCTGACAGGTCCCAAAAATAGTAGTCAGCATAGAATCATTACTGAATGATGATGGAAATACTGGTAGTGAACAAATTACTTCTTTCAAAAAGGCACTTAAATGTGTTTTAAATATCACTTAGAAAAGCATAAACAGAGCCAATAGATAAGCAAGATAAAGTGAAACAGAAGCTGTATTGAAAAGAAAGAAGGAAAGATAAGAGCCCTTGGGTGACAAGATGGAATAAGAACATAATGAAAAGGTGATGTGGTGCAGCTGCCTAGTTTGTTTGTCAAGTATGGCAGCACTAAGAGAAATTCTCATAACCTTTCCTCCGAAGCTGAAACCTGTTACTTTGACTGCATCATCACAAACCAACACAGCAAATTAGTGACAACTACAAATGTAAAATCATCTTTTTCAAGCCATGTGTTCATTGTTATCTGACATTAATTATAAGGACCTCAGAAAGCCACAGTTAACAAACTCTTCCATAAGAATTAACCAAAAAATCAAAGGCCTCTGCAGGACTGACATTTTCCACGTTTGTTGTAGTGAAGGGCACAAAAAATCCTTGTAAGTCTATCACCACTTGCCCACAGATCATTAGGAAGGAGAGAAGCTTTTTCCTGCAACAGTGTTGATATCCTCTGTCAGGATTTTGGACCCTTTACACTAAGAGCAAAGCCAATATTGTGTACAACAATGGAAATAAAAGTAGAAGCATCAGGAGTCCGAGCTATACTTTGCAAGAGAAATTGTTTTACATTAATACCTGTATAATAGAAGGTATACTTGAACAATGGCTTAATATGAGCAGTTGTGTACGTTTGTAAATAGTTGATCTACCTATTCGGAGAATTAAAATTATTTAATAAAATTGCCTATTTTCATAAACATTCATTTCAGTTTTGTTTTTATAGCTGAAATTTTGGCTGCCTTTAAATTTCTTTTGTTTCATACCAAACTGTATCCAGGTAAAAGCTTAATCTGCTTTACTATGGGTGTTTTAGCTTAAGCTTTCTCTGCTCAAAGGGCTTTTCCAGAGTGTCACTGCAGTTCAAGGAACAGTATATGTGTATTGTGTCCTCTCCTGTGCAACATTGTGCCTTTCAGATGAGTCATTGATAACAGAGGTTGAGCCTGGGGCCTCTGTAACTTCGTGTATGAGCTATTCCTGGAGTTAGAACTAGACTTTGCAGATGCTAGTGCAGAGTATATGGGATTTATCTGAAAATGGTTTGATATATGTACTTACAAGATAGAAAAGCTGATAAATTTACAGAGAAAATCCTTCTTCAGCTACTCTTTTTATTTTCATCAGGATACTGCTTGGATCACTGGATGTGATTACCTGCCTAATCTGAAATATGTTGTGGCTGTAACTGAAAGCACCATCATTCTCTGGGACTATAAATCAAAAGAGAGCAAGGTATAACGTTGGATCAGACAAATGCCAAAATGAAACCTGAAAGTTGATCAGTCTTTGTTTCCAATATACATTCACAAACCTTTGGTCTAACAGGATGAAGGCTTTTAACCTTCATCTTTGTAGGAACTCAGTGAAACAGTGGAGTTGACACTAAAAGAGAAATACTCTCTACATGCCAAATGGGATTATTAAAGTATATTAGAAGTTTGGAAGAAAAAGAAAAAATTTACTCTATGGTGCAAACAAGCCCCCAAAGAATTTCTTTTCCGTGTTTATCTAGTGTGTACATGTGCACCTGTATACCTAAAATGTGTGCATGTGTGTACATACATCTCAGAATCTATTAAGAATCAAGGAACAGGTTTTACAAGGAATATAAGACACATTCTTTTTGAGGTAACTTCCTGATTTAAAGAAAATATTTCTTCATATCCTGTGTTTTGTTCAGGACTTTTGAAGATAAAAACCATTTTAATGTTAATAATGTATGTCCAAATTGTTCAAGTTTTCTCTAATGTCTTACACATTTTTGCTGACCCATATCTTAGCTTTTTATTCCTGTTTCTGGCACATCTCTTGGAAATTCCAGGTTAGCTGAGATGATGAGGAGAAGCAAAGTAATTTTTTTTTAGGATAAATTTTTCTTAGGATTTTATTTTTTTTTCCTCCAATATTAAAAGGTTGCTTCCCATGCTCAGACAGGTCAATTTAAGTCTTTTTGTCAATCCAATTGGACTTCTTGGAGGAGGGCTTAAATAGTTATTCTCCACCTGTTATTCTCCAAGTTCCCTCCACTCATTACATCAGTGTGAGCTTTGTGTTTCCTGTTGATGAATAGATGCAGCTCTCTTTCAAGATCACAGGAATAATATATGGACAGTTCTATCTCTATTATGTCTCTAATGTTTCTGTGCTACAGCGGCAGCATTGATACAGTTAATTCCTATGGCATGTGAACAGTTTCCAGTTTAGGTTGGCAAGGATGCTTTAATCAAATAACAGATGGAGTCCTGCAGTAGAACCAATAAAAAGGGTAATGCAGATGACCCAAAATCCCATTCCTGGGCCTTCTAGCAAAATACCACAGTGTCCTGCAATTGTATTCATTCCCACTATCTCTGTGCTTCAGAAATTGAAACACCTGCCCATATTGGTACACTTGACACTCCCAGGCTGTATTATGAATTAGGACTCTGATACAGATTCTCCCTGTGTATTACTGCTATATTTTGTAGTTTGAATTGTTCTTTAATTTGGTTATTTGAAATTTTCTTGTAGAGACTATCTTATTTTTGAACAGGAACTTAGCAAATACACCATCCCATATAGCATGCAGAGATCTTTCCTAGAATTTTTAATTAATATTTCTTCACTGAAATGCAAAAAGCTACCTATGAAACAAAATCTTGCAGAAACCTCTAGGATTTGCTTTTAACTCCACTTCATGATGGTCTTTCATGAGTTTCTGATACCAGGAAACAGCTAGCACAGGGGCAGCTTGAAAAAACTAAATCAAGATTTGAATAACTAGATAAGCATGATAGATTCAATTTAAGGGCCCTGGTGCAATATCTAATAAACTCTCTACCATATTCCACAGAGTGATGGCTTTGTCATCAAACCAATGAAAAACTGTCTGCTCTGTGTTTGTGCGGTGACTGTGGCAGATAACCTGGCTAAGGATACCATCTTAATGGGAGATGATAAGGGCTATGTTTATCTGCTTACTATCACCAGTGATGACTTCATAATGAAACAATCTAAAGCCGGAAAAGAATCACAATTTAAAGTCTTGGACTCTGAATCTTTTGACATGTAAGTAGCTAATGATAAAATATTATCAGTCTTGCATTATGTTTTGTTTTTAATTTGGGTTTTGTTCGCCCCAAGTGGAGGATTAACTTCTGTTTATAAATTTACCCCATCTAACCAAAGAAAATAATTTTTCAGGCTGCAGGAAGTATGATTTGTTTTTTGTTGCCTGAAGGAAATACCGTCATTTTCAGTAGAAGATTTTACAAGAGATCTTACAACTGAGAGGATGCAGGATACAATTCAAGGGGAGAATTCACAATTGCTGTTACCCAGTTTGACAAAGGAACAGCTTTACTGTGCCCAATGAGATGGAAGCACGATTGTGACTAGACTTTCTCTCTGCTTGCATTTGAGCTGGAGGAGTGGTTCTATGTCTGCTCTGGATGTTAAATGTTAGCATTAGTTGTGTATATAATTTCACTGACAAAATCCCTCCACCTACAGACACATCACAGTAGTTGCTACTGTAGCCTAAAAGCTTCTCCATTTATATCCCTAGTCCTAAACGCAAGCTACATGATGACTGGGTTGGGAAGATTAAGTATTTTTCTGCCCTGAAGCGTTTTGGATCCTGCTCCACAGACAGTATTAATTCATTTGTTTTGGATGACATAAAGCGACTAGAGGACCAATTGTAAGTATCTGACATCTTCTAGAAAACAATATGTCTTCTGCTTTATATCTCTGCTGGAGATCAGTGCCTCATGAGATGTCATCTTGTTAGCCTTTTCTATTAGCATTGCTAACAAAACCAAAAATACAATTGTTTAAATGCTTGAATATTTTTGGGTGCTAGCTTTTGATGTAGGAGAGGACTGTCCATATATGTTAAGTACCCGCAACCCCTAAAATATATTATGTTGACAGAGTTGTCTCCTCCCACTTCTCCTCAGAAAGAAAATTTTAGGTAGAAAAATGATTGCTTTGTTGCACATGCATCATGTATCCATTCATTTAAAATTTTTACCCACTCAAAAATAAACTCAATTTCATTTATAGTTTTATTTTCACAAGTTTGAGTTGTGAAAGATTAATCCATGAACACAATTTATTCTGAGGACTGTGAAGTGGTTCTACTTTACAGCAGAAAAGAGGTTTTAAGAGACCTCCTTATTTGTGCCAAGTCCTTATTCATATGGCTCATCAGTGCTATTAGCTGATTTAACTGATTCCAAGCCTAATTAGTCTGTGAATTTAGAAAAGTTTGTAGCATAATTAAATAATACAAATTCAATTTGATGTAAGAAGGACCTATAAATAACATATAAATAGAACTTTTCATTCAAATGTTTCAAAATATTCTAAATGTTACAGCTTGTCAATTCCTCTTTGAAGTACATCCAGAGAAATTAATAGACTTTTAACGCTAGTAGCTACAATTATTATAATATGTTTTATTTCTTGGATAACACAGGCCATAAATAGTCTTGTAGTTATTCTTGTATCAATACAGTAACTTTGGATTTTCTGAGTATTACATGTCTGTTGAGGATAGGGAAAGTGAACTATGAAACACTTTTAGATGTCCCAGGTCACATACGTGTCAGCCGAAAAGCTGAGAAATCCTGTGGGTTTTTTTGTTGGGACCTTTGGAAAAATAGAATTATTTAGAAGAGAAAGAAGACTAAGTCTGCAGAGCCAAGAGTCAAAAGAGCAGATGCTACCATCATATACTTCAATACAGAACATTAACTGCAACTATCTTGGTAGTTCTTTTTCATTTCACACTGGCTGTAGTTGCATCTCCAAATGCAATAAATACATATCTCTAAGCAGTTTCTCACAGTAGATAGAATTGCACAGCTGTTAAAATGATATTAACAGTCCTAAAAATATGGATAGATCAAATCACTTTGAAATGTCCATCTAATAAGTAACTAGTTAAAAAATATGATTTATTGGTCCTAACAAAGAAATTTCCCCAATTAACTTTGTATCAAGGAATTGCTATTGTACTCAAAGAGGGATGCAATGCATCTTCTTTCTTACAAGATTTAAGTTTGTTTGTCAATAATGGCCAGCGAACAGCTATAATATTTTCTTGTAAAGTATCTGAAAAAGAGAGATATGAATATGATCATAAGGCGCTTCTGTTGCAAGGCCATGGCTTGGGCAGGACTTCACAGTGCCAGAATCCCTTACTCCCACTGATCTTGGAATAGTATCAAGACTGTCCATTAAAGAGCTAATGGACAGTTATATAAAGTATAAAAGGTGAAAAAAACCTAGGAAGTCTGTTAATCATACCTTTAAACCAATTAATTGTTAATTTGTACTGTCAAGAGAATTAAGACTTTTTTGTTAAAGCTCTGGAAAGAAATCTTTTCTCCCTCTAAATAATAGGAAGCAAACAGCCTTTTATTTACACCTGCCTAGAAATAACAACTCTTCTATTAATCCTCAAAGTTTCCAGAATCTTTAGTCAGATTTACTGCCACCCCTATTTGTGGTTTTCAATATCAATGGCTACTCTAGCCCAGAGTAGATGAACTAATACTTCTCCGAATTTCAAAGGAAAAAATTAAAAGTAATTTCATTTAGTTCTGTTCAGCTTACTTACACCGGTAGTCATTGTTTCCTGCAAATGACAGGTGTTAACCCTGCTATTACTACATCCAAAAATCAATAAAATAGTCACTCATTAGTAGCAATGGATGAAACTTGAAGAGACAAACAAAAGTTGCACAAAGGATGGGTTTAGTTGGGACATGGAGTCTATTTCAGTCTGTGTTGGCTGTTTGAATTCTGATGTTTAGCAGTGAATATAATGTAATAACTGTTGAGTTTCAGATACTTGTGATCTCTTCATGTTGTCGTACTACACAAAATAGATCATATAAAGACTATTCATTATACAGTACTTTATATGGAAGCAACAGTAATTGCATTAAGTAACTGCACTTAATGTAACATTAAGATCACAGTAGGCCTCCATGTCTGATACAGGCAAACACAGTTTCTTTGGTACTTTTCCTCAGTGATGAACTTTTAAAGCACACAGGCTTGTGTGCAGCTTACTTTGGCAACAGCTACCATTTTAGGAGTCTGAAGCTTTCCTCTTAAAAGATTCAGGTGTGCAGATCAGATATTTATTTCTTTAATGGAACATGCACTCTGTTCCTGTTTCATTGATGCCAGTATCACTCTAAGTCTCTGTTGTAAATCAATTTGCCTTTAACATGAGATTGCATACATTATGCATACAGCTATTCTATATATTACAGAAAAATAAGGTGGAATGACTGTAGACTGTATTTTCCAAATATTTCTGACGTGATTATTTTATTAATGATTGCAGACCTGTAAAGGAATTTTCTGTCCCTAAAGGAGTAAATGCCTTCACATACTGTGGAAAGGCAAAAGTCATTGTCACTGGAGGTAAGTACTGGGTTTTTTCCAGGAGATTATTCTTGGAAAAAAATTCTGAATTTGAGTTAAACAAGATCAAATAAAGCTGAGTTAGCATCTTAAGAATTTCAACAAAGGCTTCTGCCTACAATTAGAGAAAACAGAGGCTTTGCTTTTGATTGCTGTCAGCCCTTGTATGAAGAGATATACTTCCTGACAGGAATCTGTCAAGGGTTCCATCTGGGTTTGATTCAAGTATCATTTATATAATAAAACAGAAGAAACAGTATATTCAACTAGTCTAAGGTATCTTTCCAAGTCACAGTGGCCTTGACCAGGTTATACACATTATTCCTTGCAGTAACAGCAGAGCTTCCACCTTATTACTCTTTCACCATGCTTCTGTATCTTAAGCAGTCAGTCAATTCACTTTCCATTGGTCTCTCTGATCATATTTCCCCAAAGTGTTACTGTTTGTTCTTTCTCCCAAAGCAGACTGCAGAAATGGCACTCTTACATCCACTTCTTCCCTGTTATCCAACAATTTTATGAGCCTGTTCTACTGCAGTGGTCATGTTTGATGCTTTAGAAATGCTACTGGAGTATGGCAGCCATCTTGTTTATATATTCTGTCTGACAGGGTGGTGTCCTCAAGTGATATTGATGCTGCTTTTCTTCAAGTCTTTATTGCTTAAAAGTTTGTTTAAAATTGCAATAACAAACATAAGAATTCTTATATCTATATACAACAAGAACTAAAAAATTTCCAAGACTGCTGTCTGGCCTTGATAATATACATGGCAGTATATGGGAAGTAATACAATTCATGTTGAATTGTAACAGTTTACCAAGAGGAAAACTGAAAGATATCAAAATAAATATCAGGCAGTTCTATTGATTTTTTAGGCACAAGATTTCAAGGAAAAGCAATACAGCTGTAGAAGCGTTATTAGTGAAAATTCTGAAGTTTAGCCTTGGAGGAGATACTGTTTACACTGATTACCTTGTCACAAAAAAGTAGTCTGGAGAAATTTACTGATGACATAAAGTAGGGAGGTCCTCTTGAACAAAAGGTGGTCAATATTTCCTGCAGGTACAACAGGAGGATTTTGCTGTAGTAATAAAACAAGGGTGAAGTGTCTGAATAGGAAAGAAGTCAATTACACAGGAACTAGAAAAAGTGTCTTTTACACACTGAAAATTCTTCTTCCAGAAATAGCAGAAAAGAAAAATCTGGATAAACTTTCTAAGAAAATTATAATAGCTGTGGTAGGCCAGACCAAAGGTCTGCCTAATGCACTCACCCCACTTTGTCAGTGAGCAGCAGTAAACATTTGTGGCACAGAAAATGAATAGGGCAATCATGCAGAAACACTTGCCCAAGGTACATGTGCTGGTTCTGTCTTGCTGATATGAACCACGTTTAAGAAAGATTAGTTGAACATAGGAAATGGGTGGGGGAAGGGACCCATAATGATCATCTCATGTCTATTCGAGTCAAAAATAGAGCAGTGATGTTCAGGAAGAGTCTTCTGAATAGTGGCAGTTGCAGAAAAGTATTCTCAGTTTAAAATGGAGCTTGGTTTTTTGAAAAGCTTAGATTGCATACTTTTTTGTGATGGTTGGAGGATAGACATAGAATGCAGGGGCTTCTATCCCATCCAAACAGATCCATAATAAGAATATTTTAGAAGCAGATGAGTTTTTTTAACACTGAATTCTAATTTGTTTTGACTTCCACTGCACGAAACTACTGAAAGTGTAGGCAACATGAAAGAGGTTTAATAATACTGTGTTTAAGGACTCTGTAATGATGATTTTTGAAGAAGTGTAAGAAATTGTACTTACTTCTAACAATCTTCCTGTCCATTCATAATATTTACATACTCTTTGAGTTGGAATCTTGTCTTACTTGTTCACCCACCATCCTTCATCTTGTTACTGAAATGTGTCCTCCTGCCTGTCGCCTTCATTCCCAAAGCTTAGTCCTGCTGCTCCCCTTGAATAGGAAAGGAAATTATTCCTGAGCTGTATTACTAAAAGTCCCAGAACACAGTGGGAATGCATGTCTAAAAACAAAGACAGGATGGGGTCGTCTCTTTCAGTTTCGCTATGAAATTAGATCAGTCAGGGCCTACTATGAAGCTGCTCCCATAATTTAGAGTAATGCTACAGGTCTTGAGAGCCCCCTCTACTAAAGCCTATAAAACCTGAGCTTTAGAATTCTGTGCTCTGTTATTAGAATACACTGCTCAAAATGGCACAGCACACCACCAGGCTGGAGCACACTATGTTTGCCTCTGTATCTTAAAAGTCATCTCACTCTTGACCAATTGAGGAACACACATTGATGGTCCAGTTAATTACAGATTTAAACTATTTAAAGTGAACATAAGCTAGTCCTGTTAATTAGGGAGTCTGCAATTTTACCTGTAATATGCCCTAAAAATGAGAGACCATGACAAGCAAATAATTCAGGAATCATAATCTATAGATTTCTTGGTGACGTGTTCAAACATTTGTAAAAGCTATGTTTATTTGTCTCATTTGGCAATTAAAATAAAAGAAAAATCCAACCTTTGATTGCAAGCTAGCTTCTAAAGTATTCAGCAGGGGTAATTTTGCTAAACATTTTTGTAAGTCCTAATTTAATGTTATTTAGCCAGATGTTTATAGCATAAATGGAATGTTACATACTGTGATGAATTATTACTGTGACTATTAAAGAAGACATTTACTCTTCCATCATTTATTTGTATTTGATTATGCTCATGAGTTTGTCAGTACTGTGACACAACCTAATTTTGTCTTCTAGATATTTGACATTTATAAAAATGAATAAGATAAAAACAAATCTGGTACTGAGTATGCTTTTCATACTTAAGGCTAGATTTCAACCATTAAAATGATAAAAGCCTGATAGTGGCCTAAAATATGGAGCCCAGAGAAGTTTAAAATAACTTCTCTGTGTAGCATTTTGCATTAATATTACATTGAATGCTGAAGTTAAATTGAATGGTAAAGTTTTCTTCTTATTCTGTATTAATTTCAATTCCAGCTATGTCTTAATCATCACTTCAGGGAATGACTGCAGTTAAATTAGGTATGCACAAAAAAAGTAGGAGATGATCAGTTTTAAATGATACATCAACTTCTAACCCTATTAGTTCTTCGAATCTGGCTTTTATTTTCCAGTGAGCAATGAAGCAGAAGAAAAACTATTAATGATTTTTAAATCTAACAGTAACAGGTTAAGACAAATAAAAGGAACTACTCTGTTTCAGTTTCATTTGTGAAACTGAAAGGAAACTGTTTCTTCAGTTTCATTTGTGAATTCCTGGAACAAATGAAGCACATTTTCAGGAATTCACAGGAATCCCTGTGATAGAAATCACCAAAACTTTTCTAATATTAGCTTTCAGAAGCATAGCTAACTCTTTTCTATGATGCAGTCTAAATTTAAGAAGAACATACAAAGACAGAGAAGGAAGCACAAAGAAAAAAATAAAACAGAGATGTGTCAGTATGATAAACTAGTTCACGAGACTTAACTAGTTCAGTCTGACCGTTCTGAAGAGGTTTTGCAGACATTATAAGGCAAGATTATTTAAAAGACATATTTGAACGAAAGACAAGTTCTTTTAAAGGATAAGGAGTTTTCTGTATGAGAGTAGCAGCATAGAAAGAAACCAGGAGGTATATTTTTCATTTACAGTCTATCAAGGATGCCAGGCTAAGCCTAATATTTCTCCATTAAAATATGTTACTGTTCTCAAGTGGGTTTCGCCACTGAAATCCAGACATCTCAGCAGGCTTGTAATACCACACAAATTGCAAAACTGTGTCAGCAAGAGATACAGTTTGACAAAGCATCACATATTCAAAGAAGGTATTTGAGTCCATAACATCTAACTAGAATAGAGCCGTGGTAGAATCTGACTTCTAAAAAAAACCTAAACATCTGTTTTTATAATTATTTATCATGGAAAGGACCACACACAACTGAATCTATTTTGATTCAAATCTCTGATTTCACAAAACCTTAAAAAATTGCTGTTGGATAGATCATCTTCTTCAAGCTTTTCTTGAATATGCTTGGTACCCACGCTTTCTGTGTCAGGATTCTAAATCCTGGAGGTATATTTGGAGCGTGGAGAGAACAAATGTTCCAAGAAATGTTCCAGTGTAGCAGTGAATATTAGGGCCAATCTGGCATTAGTCCAGAAATAGAGAAGAGAGCACATCTACTATAATAAAATCTACCATTATCTCCACACCAGTAAAAGGAACTAAAATTAATCCACTCTTTCACATGAAGAGCAAACAGTATTTTTTAATGTAGGGAAAAGTTTTCTTCCCAAATGTCACTTGATCTTCCTGTTAATATCTGAAATAAATGACATGTATTAGTGACTCTACTCTTAAAAAAACTCTGCTAGAATTAAAGGGCACTATCCTCCCCTCTAATCATCTGCCATCACTTCAGAAATATATAGAACAGAGCAGTTAGGAAGACCAATAAAGGTTCTGTTCCTCAAAAGTGCAGCCAGCAGGTAGTCAAGTTGATCAGGTATTGTCAGCAGCTTCTGCCCAGTTCTCCATCATCTTAAGGCATGACAGTTTCCATCTGGAGCTGGTAAGAGGTATGTTGTTGAAGCAATGTCTGTTCCCTCTGTTATAACCAATCTCACCTGTTGCCCTGTTCTCTTGGTATTCTTTCTAAGCCTTCTGATAGTTTACATATTTGGAGTCAGATTCTCACACACTTACTATAAACAATTCTATGCTGTTTACCTAACGAACTCTATTGTTGACATTTCTTCCTGGTAGGAGGGACAATTGATGGACATATTCTCAGACCAGTGGAATTGAAAAGGTTGAACCTCAGTCTTCCAATGTGGTCTCATTTCTGAAAATCTATATAAACCAAAAGGAAAATTAAACTGCCTCTTTTCCCACTCCAGCTCTGCTGTGATGTCTGTATCTTTCTTGTGATGGTAGTACGTCACTCACCAGTCTCGCTGAAGGCTTCTGTCAACTGTATTTCATGTCCTTCTCATGGGAGGTCTGCAAGCTCAGTTTTACTCTCATGGACTTGTTTGACCCTAAACCCTGATCTGGTCAGAAGGGTTCTGCTAATTTGCAGGACATGTGTGGGACAGCCTAACACAAACTCTGAGGAAGGGGGCAGGGACATCCACCACATTCTGGAGTTTCCCCATCCAAAAGGGCTTCCTAAACCATTTGTGCAGTTATAACCCATTTAAGCTACTTCCTGCCATGCTTACAGCATATACAGATTGTCTAGAATAGTTTTGTCTGTAAAAGAATCTCTTCCCCTTGAAGTTTCAAGCCAGTCAGCTACTTACACATGGCCTTCCTTTCCTGTGCAGAAGTTCTCCCTTTGTTTTGCTGTTACAACTGTTACAGCTGTTTGCATAGTTGAATTCTCAGTCACACTTATGAAATGAACTGGCATAAAACAAAATGGCTTTCTGTCGTAGCTATTTTAAGTGTATATCATTCCTTCAGTGAGCCTCTCCATTTAGAGAGAAGCCACATAAACAGTGGAATCAATTTAACTGAGAGAACAATATTCTTTAACAGAGGAAAAGGGAGATGGGGTGCTCCTAAACAAATCACATCTTGCTGCATTAAGAAGGAAAGGAATAGATTTCTGGAGAGAGAAATGGAGGTACTGACTAATGACAGTAGATTGAACAAGCTTAAGGAAGATGATTAACATAATTGAGCTGAGCGCTTAACATAATTGAGCTGGTTCTCTTGGGGCATATACTTCCTAGTCTATGGGTTGAAGCTGAGAGAAAAGTAGAATTCAAACAGAAGTCTAGACAAAATGTGGCTGTTTCATTTATTGTGCATTAAAATAGATTGTCCACTAGATGCATAGAATTTGTACAATTGCAATATTTGCCAGGAATTGAAAGTTAAAATACATTTTTAACATACTTGTGTTTTGAAATATTTATGGAAACTATTAGCAAAATAGTACCAAACATTCACCTATAACACAATCAAAGATTATTCCTTAAATTTTAGGCAAATTCAAAGTTTGAACATACAAGTAAGTATGAAATATCTAATTCTCATTTACTTTACTACAAACTAAATCATCAGCAGTTACTGTTTTCTGTCTGCCCTCAACTTTCATGCCCACTCCTTTCTGCATGTTCACCTTCTTCCATAAAGGAGGTTACCCCTTTTTGTCCTGGCTAACTGGACACAAAAACTTGTTGACATTTTTCTAAATTATGTTTTTGAAGGAAACAAAATATGAGCCCCAGTTGTATTCTTATTAAAATGCTCTGCTCCTCTGGGATTAATACATGAGTCCCATTCAGTGTCCCTTCCCTTCCTTTAGCAAAATAAAAAGGATTTGAAAAGCTAATCAATTATACATTTTTAATATGTATTTGTGGATAAGCAATGAAACATAAGCTGCAATCCAGCCCTTAGAATGAAAAATTCACATCCTCATGTGGGAGTAGTCTACCTGAATGAAAGGACATCAGGACACTAAGGTCTCAATTACAAAGCTTATTTGTAATACAAGTAACTATTCAATCATTCTGACTATATATATTAATATTTTTTTGTGGATGTTGACAGCCTGGTCAAAGAGAAATTTTTAGGCATCAGGCAGCTGCAGAGCCTGTGGGAGTGCAAGTCAGATAGACTTTCCTAGGAATTGCTCTGGAGGAGCTGGGAGAAGACATTCTAAACAATTTCTTATCTTTGCACCTGCTGTTTTGCCAACTTGGTTACTTGTAAAGATGTGTACAAAGAGGTGCTGGCTTGAATGACCAGTCATGTCCAATTGTATCAGAATAGTGTATAAAAAAGATGTGCCTTTTAATAAATATTGCTATATGCTCTCCAAGAAGATTTGGAGTATTATATCATTATTCGCTGTCCCAACTACATAACAATATTTTTTTCTTTCAGGTAATGACAGAATCCTTCGTTTGTGGAATCCTGTTGTTAATTTTAGTCCTACAGGGAAGCTATTAGGACACAGACATAGTATTGTGGATATTGTGACAAATGAAAAAGATCAGCACGTCATCAGCCTTTCCTGTGCAAAGGTAAAACACTTTTCTGGACCTCAAGGAAACAGGGCTGGAAGAAGGATCCAAAGAGGCCCAGGCCTGTTAGCCTAACCTCAGTGCCCCACAAATTATGGAACAGAGGATGTGGAGTGCAGTACATACAACACAGTACATACAGGACAACAAGGGATCAGGCCCAGCCAGCACAGGTCTAGAACAGGCAGGTCCTCCCTGACTAACTTGGTTTCCTTTTATGAGCAGGTGACTCACCTGGTGAGTGAAGGTAAGGCTGTGGATTTTGTGTACTTGGACTTCAGCAAAGCTTTTGATACTGTCTCCCATGGAATTTTTCTGGAAAAGATGGCAGCCCACAGCTTGCACAGGTGCATTTTTGCTGTGTTAAGAACTGGTTGGATGGCCAGGTCCAGAGAGTGGTGGTGAATGGTGCCACATCCAGTTGATGACCAGTCTCTAGTGGTGACCCGCAGGGATTAGTGCTGGGTCTAGACCTCTCCAATATCCCTATTGATTGTCAGGATAAGGGGACCAAGTGCATCCTCAGTAAATTCACAGACAACACCAGGTTGGGGGAGTATTGATCTGCTGAAAGGGAGGAGGGCTCTGCAGAGGCATCTGGAGAGGCTGGATTTATGGGCCAGTATGAGGTTCCATAAGACCAAGTGTCAGGTCCTGCACTTCAGCCACCACAAGTCCTACGAGGAGTGGCTGAGGGAGCTGGGAGTATTTAGCCTGGAGAAAAAAGGAGGCTGAGGGGAGACCTTATCACTCCCTACGACTATGTGAAAGGAGGCTGTAGCCAGGGGGGTCAGCCTCTTCTCCCAGGCAGCTAGGAATAGGACAAGAGGAAATGGCCTTACACTGTGTCAAGGGAGGTTTAGGTTTATATCAGGAAGAATTTTTCCAATGTTGGTGAACATTGAAATGGGCTGGAGGTGGTGGAATCTCCATCATTGGAAGTGTTAAGAAACAACTGGATGTGGCACTTAGTGCCATGATGTGGTTGACAAGGGAGTGCTTGGTCAGAGGTTGGACTTGGTGATCTTGGAGGTCTTTCCAACCTAAATGATTCTGTGATTCTGTGAAATCAGTGTTTTAAATTCAAGTAGGAATCTATTTTTGCATAAGTACTTCTGATAGTAATTGGTTATCAGTTCATTTATTTTAATAAAAAGGCAGCGGTTTAGCTTAAAATTTCCAAATTATTTTATGTTGAGAAGCAAGACTAGAATGGAACTATTTGACATTTACTATCACAAGTGTGGCAAAAGAGTGCTTACAATAGTAGATATGAACATTCTGATAATCTCTGTATTACTTTAGTAACTGACAGATTTGAAACAGAACCTGTACTTCAAAGCTTCATTCAGTAGTGATCACCTGCAAAAATTTCCTCCAGTTCTTTTGCACTTCTCCTACCAGCATACTAAATCCATAGGTGGAGTTTTTTTGGTGTCTCTGTGTATCATGTTCAACTATTCATGTCTTTCTAACCAGTGTCTTTTACAAGGCTTACTGATCCAAACATTGCCTATAAAAAGGAATGCTAATAAAATCAGTCATAACACTTATTCCACCAAATATTACAAATATTCTGCTGGAAAGGGATGGGTATATGAGAAGTGATTGGTGGAATCATAGTGTTGGTTACTTATATGATTTGTCAAAATGAGAGAATAAAAGTTTCTATAAATATGTTCAAAACTAAAAGAGAAGCCCCTGAAGGAGTAGTTGTGAATGGCTATAGAACACTTTCACAGTGGTCCAATGAAATATTTTCAATATTTAACACTATGCAATATCCTTATTAGCATCTACAATGATGGAGTAGAAAGGATAGAGCCTATATTAACCAGTTATGCCAAACTGGTTAAAGCTGCAGGCCTTGAGCAGAAGTATTAGAGTTCAGAATGGTCATTAAAATTGAAGCTATGATTATGAAAAAAACCTCCTATAAATCAATAAGGACACAGTGTTAATAGTCAGCTGATATCCTTCTGTCTCAAAGGTTTCCACATTTTTATTATGTAGGAAATATTGCTGAATTATTTGTCCTTCCCATGCCACTCCTCTGCTATAATTGGTTACCACTGCTCATTGTGGTGGCAGTAAATAACCACATTTTCACATCTTTAATCTTATTCTTAAAAAAACCCATGCGTTTCTAAATTAATACTAGCTGAAAATAAATTATCAAAATTTCCCATCTTCACATAATCCTGGAGCCATAACCCTTCCCCCTTCCTCACTCCTATAAATCTATACCTGTCTGTTCTGTAGATAACTCTTTAACTTTGCTACAGACTTACATTACTGTGAATTAAGGAGGGTTTTGACAGATAGCCTCAAGCTACACATGTAGGAAAAATGGACTAAGATGTAAGACATGACTTAAGGGAATGAATGAACATTAAGATATTTATGAAAAAGCAACTAAAAATGAAGCCCCTGGGGCAGTAAATGTACAAGATCTTTTGAGGGACCTTCTGGGCTTTTCTATGATTCAATATGATGATTTATAAGAAAGAAAAACCTATTTTAAAAGTCTCTAAGCATGTAGACATGTGATCTTAACTAAATATAGATGAGTAGTGCCAATGATATCAGTAAAACCACTTGTACCTGCAAATGAATATATGAAAGTATGTTTTAATTAAAAGCCACGTGTGTTTAAATATGCAGTGAGTTATAAGGCTGAAATTACACTTCTCAAGAAAAAAAAAATAGACAAATTCCTAGACTTTCAAATGTCATATAAATCTTGTGGTCATAGTGAAAACTATATCAAAAAAGAAGTAATCCCTCACAGAGGAGTCTAAACATAAACTTTCTAATAAATGCTTATCACTCTGCACCTCAAATATGCAATCTATAGAAGAGACATGGCATATCAAATAGCAGGAGGAGGTCAGCTTCCTTCCATAACAGGATTGCTTCCAACCTGCTTAAAGCACATTTGTGTTTGACAGTCAAGAACCAGGAATTATATAAAGGTGTGCCATTTCTCAGGGAACTTTTAATGATACTTTAGCATTTAATTTGTTTCTACCTGAAAAGCAAAGACCAACTTGTTTTTCAATCTGTCTAGCATAAAACATCAAAATAGTTTTCTCTGTTTTCTTTCCATCTTTCAGTGACTGTGATATAGGAGGCCACTGAACCAAAATAAGGGCAGCCTATATATCTTTATTGAAGATAAGTCAGAGACATATCAATGATCTCATAGAAGCATTGTATCCTAGTGAAACAAAATCTCTTTATATAGATTTTACAATACATGTTCGACAGAATAGCAGAACTAGAGAAAAAGCTTAGGAAAATTAAATTAACATTTTTTCAGAATCTTCCCAAAATTAACTTAAACCCTATCAGCTATCCATATTAAAAGGAAGCTTTTTTATTGTGCCATTTTCAACTCAAGTTGTAAAACACAGTGAAACTTACGGAGTATTTTTTAAATTAAGATTTGCAGTTGTTATCTTTTTTACATAATTGTTACATTTGAAGATTCAGACTGATTTTAACTTTATGGCTTTTTCTTGAACTATATTGAAAAGTTCCTTGTCATTGTAAAGATATTTCTGTGCAATGTAAAATGTGCTCACAAGAATGTCTCTGCAGCCTGTATGCAACTGATTTATACTACACAGTTCAAAAGTAAGGGATCACATTGGCTTTTGGTTTCAGACTCGTGCTGCAGCAACACGTTGCAGTCTAAGGAATTATTGGCTGAATTAAGGGCTCAAAACCTGCAGTGAATGGTTTACAGATACCACAAATCTTAGACATCTATTACAGGAGTACTAGGGGATTTATTTGATGGTATTAGCCTTAGTTCCACACTATAGAAGACAAATATATATTGTGGTTTATACAAAAATGTAAAAATGAACAAATCTGAAACCATGGTTTCACAACACTAATGAAAAAAATTAGACATCACAGGAGATTTGTATAGTAGTGGAAGAGCTAGTTTAGAAGATTTTTAGGTCTACCAGTCTGAACATACCAGAGCATGAAAAAGAGAGTAGATCCCAGGAAAAGGGAAGGGAGGCATCATTGTGTTAACTTTGTGAGGTAGATTCCAAAAGTACAGATTACTCAGCAGGCCTTGGCTCTGTGCAAACCCAGCTCAGCAATAACAAAAACATCTCTGTATTATCAACCTGTGTTTAGCATAAATCCAAAACACTACTCCATACCAGCCACAGGGAAGAAAATTAGCTCTACCCCAGTCAAAACAAGTACACTTCACTAGATCAGTTCTGCTTTTGTCAGCAGAAGAAACATCTGAGCAGTGCTCTCTTCCTCTTGGAGCAGATTGCTTGATTTACTCTCTGGCATTTTGGGCAATATGCAATACAGCTTTCTGGAAAGCATTAAAGAAACCTCTGTGATATTTAATCTGACTGAAAACCAGGTGTCCTGAGCCAGTAATAACAAAACAATTACCACAACAATTAAGAAACTATTTTCGAATTTGTCTATAGAAACCAGTTTCTATTTAAGAAAATGAAGATTTCTTTAACTATTCCAGCACATAAACATTTTGCTTGCTCCTAATATTGTAAGGATTTCTTAATAGAACTAATTATCAGTAAAAAGTTGTCAGGCAGCTATCAAAAATTTTCTAATTCTCCTATCACAAAAGTTAAATTTAGTTTTTTTGGTTTATAACATGAGAATACCTACAATTAGGCAGATATAATTTCTGTATGACCTTTAGTCATATGAATTAGAATTTCCATAGTAGCAACATTGAGGTAGAGGGGAGGGCCAAGGCAGGAGTTTCCATAATTCTGTGTTGCTGAGCTTGCTCCAGAGTACAATGTTCATAGAAAAAGGTTGTTCCTGATCTTCCAGATTTTGAAGACCTTGGATGTAAGTTTGCATAGGTGCCGTTATAGCTGTAGTCCACAGCCACGTCTTTTTCTTCAGCAGTTAAGTGAATTTATAAGAAGATCTGAAATAGTGATGTGATCTGTGTTTTCCTAATCATAGGAACATGCTCTGAATCTTGTGTTGAGATTTCCCTCAAACACAATTGTTTGTTAAATTATATACCACAGACCAACATGATCTACATTCATCACACTTACAGTGTCTGTCGTAATTTACATTTTGGTTGAAAATATTTCCAAAAAGTAATTACTGTTAAATTTGTCTGAAGATATTAACTCATCCCTTGTGTCATTGTACAAAAATACGGACTCAAGTTCTCATATAATACATGACTCTTTGCTAAAGTGTCAGCATGTTATAGGCATAGATTAGATTGTTGGCGTAAAAGTAAAAGCATATGTATATAACTCTTTAAATTGGAATTATTCTGCAGAAGCCACTAAAGCAGTTTTCAGGAAACATTTTTTCCAAGATGACTGCCAAAGCATATCTCTAGATTTATGGTTGTAATACCACTGATATTAATTATTTGGGAGCTATAAAAAGAGGAATGAGCGATTATTTCCTGTTAGAACTATTTTACACCTTTTCTCTAGTAAGTAAAATAGTATGGCTTTTTCAAGCACTGAAGCAACATATTTTTTATTGACAAGAAATGCTGGTAGAATAATGTTAACTCCTTTAAAGAAACCCAGCTTTGAACTTGGGATTACAGCTCAGCAGCATCTTCATATGCTTCAAGATACATTAGATAGACAATGAATTGTGATATGAGTTTGATGTTTCAAGCAAGGCAAGGCAAGATTGTCCTATATAAAGGTACTTGATCTTCCTGGTTATTACATTACCACTAATGCATTTTTCTACAAATACCAGTACTCCAAGTTAATAGAAATTGCTATAGTTGTTTGGCTGGGGTTTTTTTTCCTGCTGGGCCCAATAAACAGAAAAATTACTTTTACAGAGTGGTAATATGAGAACAGTCTGTGGGGTAAGGAAATAATGGAAAACTGACTTGATGCTTCAGCACAGATAGAAAAATACTGCGTAGGAAATCTCTGCTGTGATTTTTTTTTCCTCTCCTTCATGTCACTCAGTCCTTCATTGCCTCTGTCTCTCTATAGTTTGCCCATTCTTATTTTCATCCTGCACCATGAAGCATTTATTACTCTTTTTTTTTTTTTTTCATATTACAGAACTGATTGAATGTATTCAGGAAGCATCAAGGGAAAAAAAATACCACTCGTAGGCACAGGGGCTATTAAGCCTGGAGATGTGACAGGAAGCAGGCCATTATCTGAAAGATGATCTTACACTGTGGAAACAAGGAGGTTAAGGCTAATGGCAGAGACCAGACCTGATTGAATAGCTCTTGTACTGAAGGGCTGTGAAGCAGTGACAACCACTCTCTCTCATTTAGTGCAGAGTGGGGATTCACAACTTGAACAGTGGAGGCTATAGCTTCATGTCTTGCCTACTTGAGTTGTCAGTGGATATCAGAAAGCCAAAATTTACTTCCAGTAAATTTACTATCAGTTGTCTCATTGATTTTACTAAAACATCTCCAGTGGTGGGTTTGGATGAATTAGACCACCTGAGTTAGTCAGGAGAACAAGATTTGAGCCTACAGGATTCAATTCATAAAAACAAACAGTTTTGTTTGATGATCAGTAGGTCTAATATAAGAAATATATTCCCAGTCTTTAAACCACTGTACAGTATCATTTGTAAACACAAACCCCTTGTTTTAAACAAGTGAAGGCAGTGTTCTTTAGGTTTTTTCTTCTTAAAAGTAATTTCATTTTTGGTAGCTAAAGAGCAATGCACATGTTTACACATGGCAGGAGAGTAGTGCAATAAGCAGGGATTTCTCATCTCTCAATTCTGGGGCATGGGAGAGTTTCATTCCATTAATAATTTCTTCAAAATTGAATGCAGCCAACATGACGCAACCACATTAACATTTCCCTGATAAAATTTGCCTATCCTGAAGTAACTCTGTTGTGCATATGTTAGCTTTACTCTTACACAACCTAAGGGTAGATTTTTAGCATTTCAGAGAAGATAAAGGGAGGTAAGATTTGTTATTAGTTTTTTCATATTCTGACTTTTGCAAATTTACTCAACCCTTGATGTTATCAGTCTCCTGTCCTCTCTCTCCTGATCTGCTTCATATCAGCTGGGCGGTATCCCTGTGGGAAGTCATAAGAGTTTTTGTCAGTCTGGGACTGAGCAGGTGATTGTATCAATGCCTGTTAGTGTGGATGTCTGTCTAACCAGTTGTGAAAGCACATGTTATTGTTATAAGGATATATTTATAGTACAGTCATTTGTCTTCGTGAAAAATGAGAGCAGCTCAGCTGGAAACATACTGCTTAATTTATGTCAAATCATTGCTAATCATGGCTGTTACTGGAATGTACTATATAACAATATTAAATTTAATCTAGATAATTTGAAAAAGAGACATTTGGGAAATCTGCTCCAGTCATCCTTCACAAAAATTATGTGGCCACATCTATATCAGACACTCTTTTCTTTGCAGCTTTGAAACCAAAGTACTCTTACTCCTCTGCCTTTATTCTCTTTGGTTTGTTTGTGTCTCCCAGATATTAAGAATTTTATTCTTCTCTTATGTTCCATAGTCCATCAGTAGCACTGAATATTCTTCAGACTTTTCATGTAAAATACTCAATTTTCTGTAATTTCCTGTCCCATTTTCTAATATTCAAATCACTCTGTGCCTTACATAGTCTGGAAAAAACCAAACCAAACAAACAAAAAATACAAAAGCCTACAGAAGTCTTAAGGGAGATCTCATCCATGTAGATAAATATTGGAAGAGAGAGTGTAAAGAAGATGGTACCATGATCTTTTCAGTGGCTTCCAGTGACCAGAACAAAGACAATGAAAACTGAAACACAGGAGATTCCGTGTGAACATCAGGAAACTTTACTGTGAGGGAGACCAAGCACAGACACAGGGTGCCCAGAGAGGTTGTGGAATCTCCATCCTTGGAGATATTTCAAATCCGTCTGGACATGGCCCTGCTCTATGTGGCCTAACTTGAACTATGGTGTTAGACAAGGTGATCTCCAGAGGTCCCTTCCAACCACAACTGTTGTTATTCCATGAAAAAGTAAAATTACTTCAAAAATTTTTTCTAAGGTGAGAGAATCATTCTAAGATTGGTTGAAGATTGACAGGAGGAGCCTGACTGGTTTTTAACCCTTCTGATTCAGGTATCCATGGGCAGCCACCTCTGTCCTACACCTCTAGATTCCTGTTTCTGTCCCCAACACCAACTACATGTCCACTGAAGCTGTTCTCCACAAGTGTAGAGTGTTATTTTGTCTTCAGGTATGTCTATTGTCAGCACATCCTGCACACAGTACAGAGAGAAGACATGCAGAGCATTTACACCCTCAATAACATCACCCAGTAAATATCCTTCAGGCTCATTACTATGTAATGAGACTCACTATTTCATACATTTTAATTTCTTTCCAGCATCCCTTCATGTCTGGGAAAAGTAAGTAATTTTATATGCTACCAGGCTAATGGTGTTATCTGAGGAAGGGATTTGAAATGCTCATAATTTTGAACTTTGTCAAGTTGCTATCTCGATAAGGCAGTAGCTATAGTACTGGCTGCTGCACCACATTAGATTAATATGATTAGAACTAAGTCCTCCTTGCCTTAACCTCACAAGTAATCCCATTGACATCAATTTGTTCCTAAGTCTTCTTACTGTGACAGTGAGTCGCAGCACTTTGCAGGATCACTTTCAGGGATCACAAGGCACATATAGGCACTCTCTGCAGATAACACAGCAAGCAGAACTGCAGTTTGACATTCATGCCTGGTGATTTTTGTCTTTGGGGCCTGAGATGTTCTGTATGAACTTGTGAATTTTTTCATTTAAACCATGGAGCCTTAAATGACCCTCTCAAACAGGTGAACAGGGTAGCAAATAGGAGCAGATAAACTAAACACTTCAAAAAAAAATCAACTTCAATTGTTCCTTACTCTTCCTGTCTATGCTTACAGTGAATACTGTGGCCAGAGCAACTTCTCTCTACCCCACGAGTGGTTGGATTTTGGATTGTCCTGCATGAGTGGTTTTTCATAACTTCTTTTTAAGATATGCAGCATCACCATTCCGTAAAACTGAGGAAATTTGACTTCTTCAAAAAACAAATATTCTTTAACTTTCAAAAAGTATCAGCAGAATGTGAGAGTTTGGAAGAACTGAAAGAAAGTTACTGTTTTCTCTAGAGAGTTATTGAGATATTTCCCATAGAACAGTGTTTTAAAGTCACTTATTCTTAACTAGCAGAAATTTGAAGGGATTATGTTTTGGTGAGGGATGGGGGAAGGGAAAACCTGAACTTCTTTAGTCCTTATCTGTCTCGGTTAATTACAAACAGAAAGGAGAGCAGGATTTGCTTCTTCCAAAGTCAAAGCGTGTTTCCACAGTAGCGTCTTCATAGAAACCTGGCAAGAGATTAGTGTTGCCAAGCCTGACCCTTATTGTGCTGAGATCATGTGAAAAACTTATTTACCAATTTTTCTGGCCCTATTTCCCATCTTTTTTTCCATTTCCCTCTGGTTTCACATTTTAGTTGTTAAGATGAATCTTTTTCCCTCTGTCTTTGAGTGCATTGAGAAAAATAGAAGAGAGGTGTGTTGCTAGTCTTATGTACTCATAAAACAAAGGCTTCAGAGACAGCAGAAAAGATTGTTCAGACTTTTTTCTATGTTCTGAGTTTTAGGACTTGAAGGGAGATGGTGCTCAAGGGGAAAATGTTTATGAATGCAAATACAGACATTTAAATTTTTCAGAAAATGTCAGAAAGCTCAGAGTCGGTCTCAGTGGCAAGAACTCCCACTGAATTCCAAGGGCATTTGGTTTCCAATTTTTATCAGTGTCTGTGGAAATTCCATCTGTAACTGTATGATTTTGCCATTGGGTTGAAAAATGAATGACACAAGAAGAGCACTCCAAAACAGAGGGAACTGCTTCAGATTGCAGTCCTGGAGAGGATAACAGTAGTTTGCTGAGGTTGTTGCAAGCAAGATAGAGGAAAGAGATGCACTGTGCATTCCTTGAATGCTGCTGAGTGCCAGATACCAACTGTGTGGAGAAGGCTGGTCACAATTTGGGAACACAGGTGAGTATCCCTGCTCTGCTAACTCTTAAAAAATTGTCTGTGGGTCAAAGCAAATTCTGCTAACAAGTGAACCAATTCTTATTAATGTAAGCTACTATTGTAGATGTAATATTACTGGAAGTACAGCTCAGCTTTCCCTATAAAGTTGAAACAGTGGGTTGTTTCCAATACCACTTGAAGCACCTTCTTTCCACATTCCTTCTCCTCCCTAATATGTTTTGTTTGCTTGTATATAGTCTGTTGCATTTCAGAACACACGGTCCAAAAGCACTTTGCCATAAAGAATATGCTCTCAGAGGTTTTCAGGGACTCCTGGTATTTCTCAGGGTGCTGTGGGAAATTCTTCAATAAATAAAGACAGTAAAGTTAGTATTAACAAAACACTCCTAAGGCAACTCCCCCTAGCCACTTCCTGATTTCTAAATAAGCATGCCCTTTGTTGCCTGTGTTCATGCATGGATTCATGCACAGTCTGTGTGCTGATGCACATGAGCAGCTCTGACATTGTGTCTTGCGGCCACGCTGGTGATGCTCTGTGCGGGAGTTACTCATGTGGAACAGTGGTTTATGTAATCTCCCCATGCCTGCCCACAGGCTGGGAAAAGAAGGCAGCCATAAGGCAGGGAAGAGATTTAGGAATGCTGTGATGTATCTAGGTTTTTGCTGTCACTTTAAGTGACTGCATTTTCTTAATGTGCTACTGGCCTTAACAGCTGAACAAGCAGCAAGAAGCAGTACAGGAAGTTCTTACTTATATTCTCTTGTGCTATAAAAACATCTTCTCTTTTTATTGCTTTGATATTGTATCAAACTCATGTTTCACTTTTTGACCAATTGAACTTGGATAGTCCATTAGTCTATTAGAATTGTCTTTTTCATCTTTGTTTTGTGTAATTTCACTAACATTGTAACAGATATGGGTGATGTTTATGGGAAGGTTTATCTCTATTCAGTGACATATTATTTTCACCTGACTGTAATATCTCCATAGATATCTACTTTTACTTAATTTTCAGCTCTTTCCCCTGTTTTCACATGCTGTAATTGTGAGTGTACCAAAATTGAGTTTGGAGATCCTTCAAGGATGGATTGCCATAACTTTCTCAATTATCATCATCAATTCTTCTTTCCATTTTTGCTGGTCTACTGTTCAGCTGGATGAAGAGCTTCATGATTTTTTTCCTAGTCAAATGGATTTCCTGTTTCAAGGCTTCTCAGTGACTGTTTTGGTCTTTGTAGGCTTTAGAAATTGCATGTCTGAGAGAACTCTTGACTTCTGATTAGAAGTCAGTCAGAGGAATGTGATGGACATGATTTTTTGACTCCGTACTGTCTCGGGGAAAATTTATTCTCAGTAAAAAGTTCTTTAGAGTCCTTTCTTTTTGAGTTTTCCTGAAAACAAACAAAATATTAAGGAGAAATTTTCTTCTACTTAACATTCTGAAATACTCATATATGAATTTCTCTCTGGTGCCAAAAGTGATCTGTTTAAACACTGATTGATGTATCTGCTCCTTTTCTTCCCTTCCGTTTCAGAATTCTAATGGATCCACTGTTACATCCTTTAAAATCAGGTTGTGACTTTTGTCAAGGCCCACAACACTCAAGAGTATTGATGAGAGTGTTGATGTTGTACCAACATGTTTCTTTGTGTTAAAATCCCAATTAAAAGTGAAGCCATAATAATAGCACAATTGAATGAATAAAAATAACTTGCACAAATGCCTATACACGACTCACCCATTATGGCGGCTGAATAAGAATTGCAGGCAGATGTGATGACAGAATAACTTTTGAGAGCAGAGTAAAATTATCTTACAGAGAAATATACCACACTAAAGGCCATGAGATCTGAGAAATCATGATTTCTTGAAGTCTTAAAAATAGTTTGCATGGGGTAGCAGTAAGTTCTACACAGCTTTTGATCAGGCAGGATGAAAAGTGCTGCTAACATACAATTATTCTAGAGTTGAAAGCAGATGCTGTGAACCTGAAGGTAAAAACAAATGCATCTAAATATATCTTATACTCCTTACAGGATGGAGCCCCAACTGTGGTTGATAGCATTTCCTTGTGAAGAGCAAAAAACTTTATATGCATAAAAATAATATTTCTGCAATGTGTTCTGATCCTGATTTGGTCCAACATCTGCTGTCAGTCAAAGGTTTCAGGAATTTCTTTATCTAGTATCCCTAAAATTTGTTTTTGTACTATTGCACACCATTTCATACTCTAGTTCAAATCCAAGTTTTTAAACAAGTGGCATTTATCCCTATGTGACAAAAAAGTATGACACACAGTGGAATCATCTTGTCATTAAGGGATAGGACCAGTTTTCATGAGATCTGGTTCTGCTGTGAACTTCTCAGGTCAAGACTATAAAATTCAGCATTTCTGTGCATTTTATCCTTAGTAAAATGGGTACAAAGATAGCTTTGATAGTTCTCTTGTTTATTTCAAAATAATGTACCATTTTTAACAATGTGATTTTCATTGGAGCCTACAATATTAATTTCATAGAAACAAAATAGTTAAAAATCCAGACAAGATACAGTACTAGATTTTCTCCTCTCTCTCCCCCCTCTAGGTTTTTAGAGTGTGGGATATACAGACTCTTTCACCGCTGCAGGTCTTCTATGAAGATCATGGGACTCCAGAAGAGATGAATGCCTTTCCCATGGTATTTGACAATGATCATGGCCTGCTTGTCACAGGTATATTATTGCAGTTGTGAGAGCATGCCCCTTCTCCTAGAATCCAATTATCATTATTATTAAATACAACTGAAGTTGAGTGCAGGAGTAAGGTATGTAGAATATACAGAATACTGGGAGACAAGAGTATTGCACATTAAGACTGTTTTAAATTGGGTTATATATGGTGCTAAGTTCAATATTGAGAATAGCATGAAAGTATGCAGCACAGGAATTAATAGCAGGAACCAAAAGGAAATGAGAAAGGCTTCTCTGAAGGCAGGGTGAATCTCCCATAGCAAAATTAAACTACAAATATTGTTATATAGACTTGTCATTTCTTAAAAGCTAGTAAGTTATTGATCTCCCCCAACTATTCCTCTAGGACACACCTCTTGTTTGGAGATGAAAACAGCAGCATACAATCTCTGTGGAGCCCTCACAAGTATCCTTATTTAACTCAGTAAACCACTTCCTTATTTAACTCAGTGGCTAAAGACAGCCCTACAACCTGAGGTATCAACAGACACACTGCCCAACTGATTAGGAATCAAATATTGTGGGAACTCGACCTTGGGTTTCTGGGCTCTGTTCCCTGATTTTGTAGCAGGGAGCCTGGCACCTCTGAGGGACCAGAGCTTTGCAGTTGTCATTAAGGATGTTAGCCTTTTCTGTCTAAGCCAGAGACTCTGTACCTGGCAAATAAAGTAATTTTCTTTGGAGACAGCTTTTTCTGTCCTTGGATTAGGAACAAGGCACAAAACTTGCAAAGCTTGTCAGATCTAAGAAGGTGAATGTGAAATATTTTGTCTTCAGTGGCCTGATGGTTTCTACTGAAATTTTTAATTACTAAAGGATACAGATAACTGTCTTAATTCCAAATTTATGCTTGTGAGATTTTCAAGGCTTAGCAATGTCAGGAGTTTATACAGGTCACTCCTTGACAAAACGAGGTAATATGCCCTTATAAACAATGGTTCCATAAGTGCCTAAATATTTGTAAAAGTGTGGTCCTAGACTCTGTTAATGATTCCATTAAAAGCCTCAGTGAATGTCTCCTTGCCCCTGAAGAGGGCAAGAGACTGAGGTTACATATGAGTGAATTCATTCTCATTGCTCTATACCTGGCTTCACAGAGGAGATTTTCACTTAGTAATTCACTAACATTCCTAAATCACAGCTCACCTTCATGCTTCATTTGAATATTGCCATAGCTTTCCTTCTGTGTCTGTTTCCAAGCTGCTGCCCTCTGCGCCTGGATTCATGCCAAGGATTCGGCAATTTCCTCCTTTGCTCCGTACTCACTGCTGCTCCTCTGCTGGTAGATCAGCAGAGAGACCGGGGCAGGAATACTGCAGCTGCAATGGGGGACTGCACATGCACTCTGGCTTGAAAGCACTGTACAGACCTTGTCCTTTCTTTTGTCCTATTGTCTCCATCTACCTCTGTCTTTGCAACCCCTGATCTGAGAGCACTGGAAGTGTTTGGAAAACACCATTCAGACCTGCAGTGCTGTATAAAGGAAGGTACTGGAAAGACATGATCATTACCTGCAGATAGACTTGCTTTATCTCTAAGAAATCAGAAACCAGAATTTATTTGAATGACAGATCTCCCAGTTAGAGTTTTATATATTTGGATTCATTCCATTTCATGCCAACCAACACTGGGGGATTTATGGCTTCTATTAATTTGCAGTCAGGATGTCAATCTCATCAAAGGTGGGCAGAGGACTGTGTAAGACAGGTAAATACTTAGCCACTGTTTGACTGGTGCTTTCTGGGGACTGTGTGTGAATGTTTTCTGCTTCAGAGAACAGGTATTCTCAAAAAACAAACAATATTCCGTGTCCCTTCCAGAAGAACTCATATGAACCCAAATGGTTTACATTAAATCTTTTAATTTCCAAGAAAAGTAATTATGCACAAAATGTATATGTTCTCACTTCTCTCACCTTGTGCAGGTTCAGAAGTTATTGATATTTATCCCCTAGCTAATGTGATACAATATTCAAAAGAGTTGCCTCAGACACATGAGAAGAGCCTCAATGTTCTGCTTTACAACAGGGCTTTTCAACAGATTCTGAGCATTTGCACTGAATCAATACTGAAGGTGAGTGTAAGTTGTCACCCTTTATACTGAAAAATAAAAGTCTCAGCTTTTTTATTCTGAATAAGTTATCAGGAAATTTGATAAGTTACTAGTATTTTTTATTCAAAGCGTTTTTTTATGGCTATTTTTGGGGTCCAAATAAGTGGTAGATGTGAAGCCTATTTGGCTTCAGAAGGTCCAACTTTTCTTTTTAACAGCACTACAATAATCATAAGAGGTACTGAGAACCTGTAGTTTTCACCAGCTGTTGGTACATTAGATGGCAAAATTTGTAGGGAGAGGTAGCATCTTATATTGGGTCAGCTGGTGATGCATGGCATTCCTGTGGAGAAAGGCTTGTTTGTGTAATGATTTGCTCAGTTTATACTCTCTTTAAAGATATTATTTGTCACTGTAAACCCTGCCTTCCTTAGACCAAATAGCTGCAACACCATTACGATCACAAGATAATTTGGAGCACTTGGTGCTACAGAAAATCAAATTCCAGTGCATTTGAAATCAATGACTACTTGATAAATCCAGCTGAATCTGAGCTATCCCACTACAGTGATCAAATTTTATACTGGTATTTTATTATAAGATGTTGCTTAAATTTCTAAAAGGTTTCAATAATGATCAGAGATAGTTGTTTCTATGTTTTTGGACCAAATGTTTCTGAAAAGCCTCATTTGTATATTCTGAACAGACACTATAACCCAAACAATTCTTTCTAATTAAATTTCTTTGCTTTCAAACTGTAAAACCACTTTATATTAAATGTCAATCTCTGTGACTTAACAGGGGTCTTAATCATAGCACACATTAAAAATGGAGCCTCCCCTTGCTTGGGTGGCTTCCTAGAGAGGGGGACATTTTCAGGGAAAATACTCTGGTGTTTCAGTAAAAAAATGCTATTGGCCATATTTTCTCCTATTACAGTAGAACACGCGTGACTAGTTTTAGAGGATGTATTATAAATACAAGACAGATATCTTACTATTTTTTTAGGTCTGGGACCTAGAAACAGGATCTCAAATATATCAAATAGAAGATGCACATGGGCTGAATACTGAGGTGACCTGTGCAGCCATTGAAATCAATGGGGTTTATCTTGCTACTGGGGCATGTGATGGTAAAGCAATTAAATAATTACTACCTTTATTTTTATTACCTTTTATTACTGTTTTGTGTTTTTTTAATGGCATATTACATTAGAAGACAAAACTCTTCACCTTGACTGCCTCAGTGACACAATTAATTTTGATTGTACAGCTGTCAATCTGTAGAAGGGTAGGATGGGTCTTGTTTGGGTTCTGTTTCATAGGTGATTCACAGAAACATGATTTTAGGCTGCTAGGGCTCTGGTTCTTTTTAGCCTACTACTCTTTGAAAGACTGTCTTCATAATAATTAGGACCTAGATCTATAACTAAATGCTGCAGATGAAGAATGGTAGTTTTTAAATTTTCTAGTCTCTAAGCTTAATTTTATCGTGTTGGAAGTTATTGATCACTAGAAGATGATAGATAGATAAATAGATAGATAGATAGATAGATAGATAGATAGATAGATAGATAGATAGATAGATAGATAGA
>VZUI01096781.1:0-12601 GCA_013401135.1 Cettia cetti
GGTGCCGGAGCCCCGCCGCCGCCCGCTCCCGGCCCGCCCCCCGGGGCCGCCCCCGCCCGCTCCCCGCTCCCGTCCGCGCTGCGGAATGGCCCGGTCCCACCCGGTCCGGCCCGCGGGGCTCCGCCCGACCCGCAACCGTCCTGCGGCTCCGTCGGGACCCGGCCCAATTAGCGACGTGTTTGACTTTTACGTGCTGGGAGAGCCGACGGTTCATATCTCATAGATACCAACTGCGAAAACAAACTCTCCACGTGTTCTTCAAAGGCTCCTTGACAGTGCAGAAAACCTTTTCCTTATTTATCTTGGAGCCAAAAAACCCTCTTTTTTTATTGTTTTGGTTTTTTTTTTATTCTGCTCCAAAACTCGGAGGGAATCTATGCTAATCATTTTAAACCCGTGGGTCTTTCATTGAGACGAGCCAGCCCTGCTTTCTCTAACGCTTAGTTCGGTATCTCCGAATGCATATTCATTCCCTTGCTCAGCCTCTCGGTGCGTTTTACCGCCCTTCTCTTTGCTCTAATTTCAATAGTTTTGGGAGGGGGGTAGAAAATCAGATCTTGAGACATTTAGGGTATTCATTAACCTAGTGAAGAGGAACAGAGGCATTATTACTCACATAGAAGGCACCCTGCCCCCATGTCTATCTAAGGGTTCATTGTAAAAGGATTAAAAGTTAAAGACCTTCATCTTATGATTCTTTCATTTAATCTTCGTGGCGCCTGAAAGACATGCTGGATGGATGATCACATTTAAAATATTCCTAATGTCGGCTACCTTAGGACTCCAGGCAGGGCAAACAAACGTAATTTATTTCCAGAAGAAAGGGTATATTGAGATGTTTAAGTTTATGAACCACCATTACCATGTATATTTGTTAGGTTCTGACAAATACCCAAATAACATTAAAATCAGCCATTCATCACATATGAATTTATGCAAAACCTTGTATGCCTGGGGCCAATATTTTTTTAGACAGAGTTTCACTTGCAAAAAAAAAAAAAAGTTTATTTAAAAAAAAAGCAAGAGTTTTTCATGACTGGTAAACACGAGAATTATGTGAACAGAAACTATTTCATGCTGGGATGGCAGCCAGGGACTTGGGAATGTCAACAAAAGTTCTCCGAAGGTTGAAAATGTCACTGGATTACAATACAAGGTCCTTTGCCCCATTAGCAAACTTTACTAAAGTAATATTCCCACTACTTAGCGAGGGGGTTCACCCAGTCATTTATCAGTCTGTGATCCCAGCAATGGGGCAAACAGGGACTTCAACTGGAAACCACCTCTGACTGCTGGCTTCAAGATTTAAATTTTTTTGTGTGCAGAGCTGTGTGTATTGGTGACTGTTACGTGAGTGTAAAAGAAGTGTGCTGTTAATGTAGTCTAAATATCTCTCACCATATCTGTCTTAATTTTAATCCAAGCGTCATTGTCATCAGAGAGTCGTGTTCATGTATGCTTTCTCAACCAATAACCCCCTATTAATAAATTTATGAGAATATTTTGGTGTTTAAAAAATCAAGTTTCACCATCCATAAGGCCCATGGTTTTTTGGGTTTTTTTAATAAATAGCTAAATTTTGTCAGCTGGTAGATCAAAAATAAACTAGTAGTTTTCACTGTTGTTTCTGGTCAGGTCCACTTTCTGGTCCTCTTGCCGTAGTGTTGAAATGTTTGGCTTGTAGTAGAAGTGTTTCAAGCCAAACAAATAAAATATCTTTCTGATGAATGTTTCTATGCAAATCTATTTAATATTAGATTTTGTAATATGTTTTTGTAGCAAAATTGAATTATAGCTCTTTTAAATAGAAATCAATTCATAACACAGCCAGTTCTGCTTTCCTGATCTTTGTAGTGGTATCATAAGGCTGCACAAAAGACCACTGTGGGGAAAAAATAAGGGAAGAGTTTAAAGTTTGCTTCAGTGACTCTGCAGTTTCTTCTTTTGCAATTTTGGTGTCTTAAAGCATAATAATGGGAATCTCAATTCATTTCTGTGCCCACCATAGGCTCAGCTGAGTCATTTAACCTGTGTGCTGCAGTTCCTTGTGAGGAGCACAGGACTTCATCTTCTTTGCCACTGTAGTCAGTCTTTATCAGAATAATCTGTTCTCTCACACCATGTGTTTATTCAAAATCTAGTAAAGTTAAGGCCCAGTGTTGAAGGGAGGTTCCTCTATGATACTGCATTCAGCATCCAAGCCATTGTTTTTGTCAGTGCAGTGCAGTATTCTACATATCACTCTCCAATGCTTTATACTTCTGATTATCAGGGAAAAACCTGTGGCTTTTAACCAAAGTCATGATGATGGCTAATTTGAAAGTGCTAAGAGGAACACAGTGGATAAAAGCACGAAAAAGTAAACAAGAGTAATATGTCCAAATGGACTAATTCAAAATTAGTTCAGACAGTGTGAAGAAAATGAACCAACTAGGAAACATTACACATTAAAGTGTTGTGCCCTCACATACATACTTAGTTGAAAAATATGTTTGATTTCTTTTATAATTTTCAAAATACCACCACTAAGATGAGTTCTTGAGATTGCATGAGGGCACTGTTGAGTCATCACCAAAATAACCACAGCTAGAAATTAGAGCTGTAATATTTGGGTAAATACTGGACAAGTTTTTCCACTTCCACAGTTTCAATAGAGAAATAATCTTAATTTAGTAATATCAACACCTTGAAAAAAATTCCCAGCATTTCACCTCACTGGGCTGTGTTATATAAATGTAATCTGCACCACATTGGCTGGATCTTGGACACATTAAAGAGAAGATATTCCAGCTTGGAGATTTGCTAGGAATCTTCATTGAAAGTTGAAATAAATATAATGACATCATCATATAATATAACATCATAGCTTTCAAGGTGAGCCAAACCAAAGGTATGCTGGCAGGGGAATGTTGCCACCTGGTAGATCCATGATAGGAATAGATACGATACTCTCATGCAGCGGGGAGAGAACAGCCACACTCTTCCTGGAGTGCCCACAAGGATCCTGCAGTCTCTCTGTGCCTGCAGGTCCTGTGGGAGCCTTGCTGCACGTGGGAGCTGCAGGATCTGTGTCAATGCTCTCTTTTAAGAGAGCAACTCCAGCAAATTTGAAGAGACCTTTTCATTCCCTCTTCCCTACTACCCAGACCAAGCAAGAAGCTCCAATGGTTAAAAGGAAAGGAATGAATACATTCACTTGAAACAACTGTTGGAATGGTTCAGACAGGAACAGAACTATTCAGCAATCAACATTAAAGACTCTAAATCCTTGGAGGTGTTATTGCAGGATCAGCAGCTTACAGCCCTCTTCGTGAAGCATGGGTAGCAGTGTATTACTGTTAAGTCCCCTGCAGCTTGTTCCCTGTGGAGAAAGCAGCTGCTCTGTGTGATGTGCTTCTGAAGAGTCTGGGAGAAAAGCTACTGCAGAGAAATCTGCACGGGTGTAACGTCACAGTGAGTCACACTTTTCCCTGCTGAACTGCAGGACAGGAGTGCAGAGATGCCACAACTTAGCCTCTGACTCTGTTGGTGGATGGCTTAGATGGAAACCAGCTGAGAGCAGATGCTGGGGGAGCTCACTGGATGTAGTTCTGCCCTCCCCAGGGGTATGTTTATGCTGCCTTCGAGCATCATTCTGAGCCAGCACTCAATGCCAGACCGACCTGTGTGTGCTCCAAGACCCTGTCCTGTAAAGCTTTGGAGCCATCCCTCTAGGGGCTTCTGGCTGTGTGTGGGTGCTCCTGTCCCAGAGTCCAGCTGGAGGCAGTGGCGCCGACTGAAAGCACACAGATCCTGGCATCTGCTCCTCACCCAAGACAGACCTCGCCCAGCACTCAGGTCTCTCCCGTGGAGAAGCCCAGAGTAGTCACTGCATCAGATAATTCTAACAGAGTTTGAAAATAGGTTTCACACTCCCTCCTCGTTGTTTTTTTTCCCTCATGAGAGGAGGAGTGGCAAGGCTCCCACCACAAAGAACGTTACTCAGAGCTAGAACAGATCTTAAGGCACAACACTAAAAACCTGTATGCAATGGAGAAGGACTGGGTGGCTCGAGGGATTGGTAATGGTATAAAGAGCTTTTCACCACTAGGCTTCTGGCTCTGATCCAGAGGTAGTAACTGAAAGCCACAGTCATCTGATGCCTGCAGAGTGGGCTCTGTAGAATGAGTTGTTGGTCTCTGCATAGATCCTACCAAGCAAGATCCAGATCACAAAGCCACCACCAGAACTGTCATGCTTGCAGGGATTCTCAATCCAAAGTGCAGAATGAAACAGGAATGAGGATGTTTGATCTGTGTTTGTGGTTAGTAGCTTAGCAGTTTGTGACTGTGATTGTGGTTGTGATTGTGACTGTGAAGAGTATATTGTTGTTGGGTATTTTTTGTTTTGTGGGGGAGGTATTAAATTAGAAGAATATAACCAGTATAGCCCCTTGTATTGATACAACCCTAATAGCATTTTCCTTCTGCCATAGTAATATCTTTATTTTTGGCCTACACCTGTCAACTTACTATCTGGCTCGGATGCAAAAGCTTGATTCAGAGGAAGATGGAGCAAATAGAAGGGCTAGGCACCGCTGTATTAATTCAAGTGTCTCCTGCACTGGGTGGTGCAAATAACTTCATAATAAGTGCATCTTACACCTACCAGTGCAAATACCTTATTTACCGCAGTGCAGCTTTCCAGAGCTCATGTTGGATGTTACCCTTCCATGGGATTCCCAATCACGCAGCTCTGAGTACACATTTCTCTACAAATTTTCAGAATATCCTTGCCAGGCTGCTGTGTTATACCTGTGCAATTATTAAAAAAAAAAAAAAAATCCAGTACCTTTCTCAGCAATAAATAAGCTGAGTTTAACTTGAAGTATTGGGAAAAAGAAGTACATAAAGCCAATACATATTTATATAAGTGTAAACATCAGTCCTCTGTTTAAAAATGAACCTTTAAAATGTCCTCTGTCTTTAAAATGAATCTGGTATTCCAGGCCCTTCATAATATTGTTTGGGAGTGAAAAATGGACAGAAAATAATTTTCCCTCACTCCCTCTCCTAGTTTGCTTTGAACATTTAGACACTACACATCTAGCCAGGTTTATTTTGCCTTTTGTGTGGATTTGTTCTCAAAGGGCATTCCATTTCTTTCATACAGCAATAGAAAGTTGAGTAATATTGCATAGATAATACTGTAAACATGCATAAATTACTAGAGAGATTTTATAGCCCCGTGAGACAAGCTGAAATACTTTCAAAATCAGATGGACTTCCAAGTTCATTGTGTCCTTTTGGAATAAGTGGGTAAATTTTTATTTTGTAGGTAATGCATGCACAGTAAATGAGGTCATTGACCTGAACCTTGAAGCTCTTGTAATTAAGCCTCAGTTAGAACCAATGCCTTAATTAAGTCTCAGTGCTAGATCTCCTGGCCTCAGAAAAAGCCACATATCCTCTTTCTCATTGTATCTGCCCCTGGCTTCATGGGGGTGTGAAGAGCCCTTTTCACCCAGCAGTTCACAGGGTCTGTGGTGGGTTGACACTGGCAGGATTCCATGTGCCCACCAGCGCTGCTGGATGGGGGAGAAAATGTAACAAGAGGTTCTTGGGTCAAAATAAAGGCAGGGATAAATCACTCACCAATTACCATAACAGGCAAAACAGAATTAGCTTGGGCAAATTTATTTATTACAAATCAGAGTACTGAGAAACAAAACCAAATCTTAAACACCTCCCCTCTGCCCCTCCCTTCTTTTGAGCCTTAAATGCACTCCTGATTTTCTCTGCTACCTCCCCACCAGCAGCACAGAGGCTTGGAAATGGGGGCATCATTCTTCTGTTCCTCCCTGCAGAGTGAGAGAATTCCCCACACTCTTCCCTGCTCCAGGGTGGGCTCCTCTCTCCATGGGGTCACAGGTCCTGCCAGGCGTGGGCTCCTCCAGGGCTGCAGATGAATGTCTGCATTCCACGGGGGACCCAGGGACAGTCTTCTTGACCATGGTCTTCACCAGGGGCTGCAGGGCAGTCTCTGCACCTGGAGGTGCCTGGCTCACCTCCTCCCCCTCCTCCTGCACTCACCAGCGTGTCTGCAGAGTTGTTTCTCTCCAATATTCTCACTCCTCTCTCTGGCTGAAGTAACTGGATTTTTTGTTTCCATTCCTAAATAACTTAGCCCAGAGGCTCTCCCATGGTGGCTGGTGGGCTCAGCCTTGGTCCCCCCGTAGAGCCGGCTGGAATTTGCTCTGTGGGACACGGGGAAAGCCTTTCAGTGAAGGCATCCTTGTAGCCCCCCCACGCCCAAACCTGGCCACACAAAGCCAGCACCGTTGTGTGTGTGCGCAGTGGAGTTTCTGGTGAGCTGGGAAGTCTAATAAAGCTCCTGAGCACTACATGAAGAAGACATTATGCCTGGACCACCAGGTTGGGAATAGTTATAGTGTAGTTAAGCTGTCTTCAGAGGTGCATAGCATTCTGCTCTGAGCCAGTGAAACCTTGAGCACAACTCAGCCAAGACTTCACAAGCACATCCTCAGAAGGACCAACTGCTCACCCCAAGTTCTCTCTTGGACCAGCTGAAACCATCAGCGCCCTGTACCGGAGTCCCGAGGGAACCAGGAGCAGCTTGGGTGTTCAGGGGAGGGCTGTTCTACCTAACCAGGAACAGCTGAGTGTTGTGGTTTGTATAAACTGTTTGCCATGTATGTGTGGCATGTGGCAGTAAATGAAACACTTACTTTAAAAGTTATTGAAGTTCTTTCAGCAAAAAAATTAATGTGGGGTTGGCTTTTATGCGTTGTTTCAAATGAAGCAGAGATTTATACACCTTATTATCCTAATTTTTTTCCAGACACTGCCCTGAATATCTCTCATATCTTATGGGAAATCAAATATCAGAGATCACTTTTAATTTACCATCTATGGTAAGAACAAAAAAATGGGTAAGTCTAATGAAGTGGCATGTAGTCAAATGTTCAGACTGTAATCATCCACAAAATATTTAAAGCAATTTGAAAGAAACTTTTCAGACTAGGCAGACTAGATTCCTCTTACTCCTAAGCTTCTGAGAGATGCCAACAAACTTTAAGATTAACATTTTCAGTCCTGGGTGACTAAGATTAGGCATCTTGTTCAATAAGATGACATCTATAGCAGGAAAAAACCTTTGGTTTGAGTTTTTGATGCAGAAATGCGGTTTTTTCAGTAGGAGACATAATACAGCACACTGCAAACCAGCACATGTAGCTTTACTGCCATGATGTACAAGATTCTGTCTGATATGGTGAATTTTGTAATTGCTTATAGTAAGGTTTTTTGGTTTGGGTTGGGTTTTTTTGGTTTTTTTTTCAAAAGAGCTAATAGATGCACATTTTTGAAAATGGGGCATTAGGTATGTAACATTACTAGGTGCTGCAGAAAACTCCATTTCCAAACCTTCTCACTTTAAAGTAATGAGAAAAAGAGGGGGACTTGGAGTTTCTCACAGACAAGAGAAATCCTAAAGCAATATAATTGGATTCTAAGCCATATCTTCTGCCAGGATAGATTTGTAGGGGCAAAGGAAGGATGGGGAGGAAGAGCTGAGGCAGCTTTACCCTATTTACACTTTTTTCCCTCCTTCTGCCTTCCTCCAGTGTGGATGATGCTGTCCCACGCTGAAGGAGTGTGTCCTTCATTTCAGCTCTATGTTAGCTGCTGCAGATGTGATGGATAAACATATTGACTTCAATACAGTTATTTTATGCCAGTCAAAGATCTTCATCTGCTTTGAAAAACATGAAGTATTTTCAGAGATCTCTTTTTCTATTTCTTATTGCCTAGAATATTTCTGTCTTTGGTACAGTAATGGCTTGTCACTGAAATTTCTCTTTGCCTGTTATATTTTCCCTGAAGGTTGTCCTAATATTGTGACTTCTTTTTTTTTTTTTTTTTGCCAAATAGTAAGTGTTCTGTGAAATTGCACATTTTGTCTTGCAAGTTAGCTTTGTAGAATTTCTTTCACTTTCTGTAAAAATAGAGCAAAATATGGACTTTAATGTTCATAACTGGGAGAGCATAGAGTTTAATACAGTCCGCCATATAGACAGCACAGTCCAACTCCCCTAATTTCAATTGAATACCAAATGTTTTTAAAATTGCTGTAGCACTGAAAGATACATCTGAATCATGAGTAGCTTTACTGTGAGTATTAAATAGCCCCTTTACAAATCATCCCCAAATCTCTTCCTTCCTCAGATGCTCCTGAGCATCATTTCTGCCATGCCACTTGAAATGTGTGAGTCAAATATGTTATTTATTTCAAAGTATGTCTCTCAGCCTTACTGAGCAATTCTCTAGTTTATTCTGTAACCCTTGTGCCTCTTCTTCGCATTTTGAATTCATATGAGTGTTTCTGCTGTAAATTGCTCAAAATAGTTTAGGTTCTGTAAAAGAGTAAATGCTCCTGGCCCTACCTGTACAAACTGTCTTACTAAGGTCAATGAATTTATCTACTGGTAGAGCTGACGAAAATATTTTAGCAGTTTTTCTGGGGCAAAAATGGTGACTCATTGGCAGCATAACATTTTATAGATTCCTATCACCTGAGAAATCTGGCCACTTTGAGCTTTGAAAATAATAAATTATTTTAATAAATATCTTGTTCTGATCTTTTCAAGGTAATACTTGTTGATTTTTTTTTAACTTAGTGGTTTTTTTCATTTTAGGAGTCCTCATTCAATTCTGTTGTAAAAATCCATTCCTCTTTAGACTGCATAAACTGAAATCCGATTTCAATCAAAATTATACTCAGTAAGATGGAACAGAGTATTTCATGTGCTTCTGAGCCAGCATTTCTTATTTTTCAGCTCACCAAAAATTTTGAAAATGTATTATTTTTGGTGAGCTCAGAGCATATATTTAAATTACTCACCAGAGCTATGAGGAATGGAAATTTCAGATTGTCTCAGAGCTCAAATCAGATGCCAGATCCGTGGCTGCAGTAAATCAGTGTAGCTGTGCTGTCAAGTGAGCTGGGTAGTTTTATGCCAGCAAGGAATCCATCTCCATTTAAATATTTGGCTCAGTAGGAATTTGTAGATGGACTCTTCAGGTGGCTGTGGCTTGGAGCTGAGACCTTGAGAGGAAAGACTTGAAAGACAAAAGTGACTGACTTATCTGTAGCACTAATGTGTGATGCCTGTGTTTGAGTACTAAGTATTGGTATAAATTTTGTGTGCATGGCCAGTATTACATGGATTCCCTTCCACACTCCTTCACTAGAAATATTAAATGTTGCATAACTTCCCAGTCTTTCTATGTGCTGTTGATTAGCGTTCCACCAGGATCACTAACCTATTGGAGTGTCTGTCACTATTGATGGAAAAGAATCTTTTATTTCCTTCTCAAATTATTTTGCTTTTCTTCAGTGGTGTCCGTAGCAACCCATACTGGTAGTGATGAGTCCCTGATTCTGTTGCAGGCTTTCCACAGCAGTGCCTTGCTGGGAGCAACAGCTGACCTGGCATTGTGAGGCTGCTGGGGGACACGAAGCCACACTGGTTCTCCTGAGCAATGGGAGGTGTCTTTCCACACATGGCAGGTCAGTTCTAGTAAATGGTGTGGCTGATAATGGTCACACTGAAATTTTTCCTTATTCTGAACACAGTGATGCGAATCTTACCTGGAAGGTTTTTTGCCTGAAATACCTTTTCTGAATGTGTCAGTGCAATGTTTCTCTGCACGTCTGTAACTGTTTCCATGAATTTGCTGCTCCAAGCTGAAAGTTAGTTCTGGTAGCAAATAGTCTGTGAAAGTTGTCCAGAATATGACCAGGGGACAAGGAAAGTCCCTTAATCTTCTCAGTCATCTCTCCTTGTTTTAACCTTTTTGTCTAAGTAAAAGACATCTCAAGAAATGCGTAATCTGCAATACACACTATCTCTGCTGCAGGCTTCAGATCAGAACCAACAGCCTAATATCATGCTCAAAAAATAATGACTTCATTACCTAGACTGAAGCTGGCAAGGAAGACAAAATGCTCTGTTGTGGTCTCTTGTGTCTTAACCTAACAAGTCTTGGACTTAGGTAAGAATTGGCTTTGTATCACAATGTGCATAAAGCAGGGACCAGATCCAGTGACCTTTCTTCATGCGAGCAATTCTTGCTCACATATGTAATCAATGGGATGGTTTGCTGAGGTAAAGTTTCTCTGCATGTGTAAAAGTGGAAAGGACCTGGACAAAATTCCACAGTTTTTCTTTCTCTGACTCATACTTGTCTCTGGATTTGCTTTGTGTGTGTATTGGCACTACCATTGCATCCAAGCCCCAAGTACATCTCTGCAGCTCTTTAGGCTGGATTTTGAGTGCCAGACATCCTGCGTTTCTCATGCACCCATCAAAGGATCTGCCTTTTGGAAGCAAGAAGTCTTGACCAAATGTCTGTTACATTAAAGGAAAATGATTTGGGCTCTCTGAAATGCCCCTGCCATCTTCATTTATGCTGGTGGTGTGTCAGTTCTGGTGTTCTGTGTCATTTCTTCCAGGACAGCTTTGCCCTGAAGCCCTGGAGTGAGGGTCCCAGCTGAGCTGGGGCCAAGCACAATGAAGGTTGTATGAACAGATGGACAGGCTTGCAGTCAATAGAGCGTGCCTGAGTATGAGAGCAGAACTCACAGGTGGGAATGGCCAAATGTCTGTCTGTGCTGTGGTTAGGGGGAGATACCATTGCTAATTCTGCTCTGGGCTGATTTAACTGAAAAAAGGAATTCTTCCCTCACCACATAAGGAAAGGTTTTGACCTGTTGGAATTGCCTGGGTGGTGCAAAGGAAGGTGGGGTGTAGAGAGACATTCTAATTAAGTCTCTATCCCCTTTTGTTCATATCTTTTAGGAAAGCCCCCATGGAATAGACCAAAATAAGCTCCTACCCCTAGCTGAATAAGTTGTCAGGGTGCAGAACTATATTCTGCAGACTTATGCATGTGTAAGGGGTGTGTAACATTTTTGTCTGAATGGAGCCCTATGTTCTCATAATTTATAGTAAGTAATCTTATTTGCAAAGCATGCCCTTACAGTTTTAAAAAACAGGTTAATTGACTTGCATAAAAATCAAACATGTCAAAGTTTTCCATCTCGACACAAACACCACATTGAGCAGCACATTGCTACAATAGCCATGATGCAGTCTGAGCTACCTATTGAGATGTTTCATAAACCAAAATGGAATCTTTAAAAGTTTGTCAGTTTTGCATACCTCTGAGTTTCTGAATTTAGGAGTCCATTACTCGACTAATTATACAATGTTTTATTTTTTTCCTTGTGTAAATAAACAAACTTGTGTCTGAATTTTGGCAAGGGGCACTAGAAGCCAATTAGAAGGTGTTCCCAATGTATTACAGTATTACAAACAAGATGCCTTTTCTTAGAAAGGTGAACACACCATGTTTCTTTTAATGAGTGTGAAAATATACCAGTTGCTTAATCACTAGCAACTTATAAGCATAAGTGAGTCTTTTCTCAGGAATGAAAAACATAGCTTAGTTTCTTTACTAACAGATGACATTTTAATTTAAGGCTCCAGTTTTTGTCTGGAAGGGCTAAAATATCTGAATTATTTGAGAGAGAAATAGGGGGTAGAGGGGAGGTATGAGCGAGCAGGCAGGATTTTCTTTGAGTAGACTTCACCCCATGTTCCTTTGAGTGGTAAGAGGAGTGTGTGTCCCCTCAGGCTGTGTCTGCAATGCCATTTGAGGTACTGTGCCATGTCTAGCATGAAACTGGATCCAAAACTAAAGCACCGTGACTTACGTAAGAGTAAAATATTCTTTCTGCATGCTTTAGGTCTGGCTTGGAGCAGCATCCCCAGCAGAGCAAGCCCAAGGAAGGATGGTGGCTCAGCTGTAGTTTCTTCTCATGGTCCTCTTCTGAGGTGAAAACCAGGAATACAGCCTGGAGTTACTTTGAAAGGATAAAGCATCCTCCTGTGCAGCCCAGGCAAGTCACAATATGCTCGTTGTGAAGCAACAAAAATATTAAGCTGGATAAGAGGCTGGATAGAACAAATAGCTCCATATAGAGACCCTTTATCCTTGTTTTCCTTGAAATGTTTGTGTAGAAACATAAAGATCACTTGATTTATGACTTGTTCAACAAGGTCCAAATCAGATGGTGTTGCATTCGGAGTAGTGAATCTGTCAACCTGGCACTGCTCCACTGCAGCCAGTGGAGTGCTGCAAATTCCACACGACACATCCCCAGCTGCTGCTCATTGGGGTTATGGCAGAAGTGTGGTACTTGTCAGCAGATAGAAGTGTGGAAAGATCTGGACCATCACAATTTTTAATCCTTCTCATAAAAATAAAATAAGCCTTGGGAAAGTTCTCCAGTGTTACTTAAAAATAGAAGAAAGAGTGTTAGTGGTTTTATATGGATTATATAAATTACTAGTTTATTAGAAAAAGGGATAAATTTTAAAAGAGAAAATTTCCCTCGAAGGGAACGTTTAACTTCTTTGTGTTACTTTATGGATATTTTCTTTTACATTTAAAAATAATTGAATCTTTTAAAGCCAAAATTTTTTCTTTCCTTTTTTTTTTTTTTTTTTTTTTTTTTTTTTTTTTTTTTTTTTTTT
>VZUI01096782.1:0-15396 GCA_013401135.1 Cettia cetti
GTTGTTGTTTGGTTTTTTTGGGGGAGAGCAGTTTGAGGGTTTTTTGTTTGGTTTTTGTTGGGTTTTTTTTTGTGAAGGTATCTGAAGCTAGAGACAGAATTTGTACAGGGGAGATTCCATGCTGAATCTGTCCATTTTGACAGACTCTTTTATGTGGTTTTATTTCCCAGTAAAAAAATCCAACACTGGGAATTGCTGTACACTGCATTCAAATAAAGCTGTCCTCAAATGCCATATTAAACATTAGCAACCTAATCATCAAGAATAGACTCACTTGGTCACCTGAAATTTCTGGTTCATTTCGCTTGGTTAATACAATCTAATTGATGCAGTTATTTATCCCCTTCTCCCATAAAATAAAATGGGTCACATTCTGTGAAAGCAGCAGAATTATGGTGGTATGAAATTGCAAGGGGGGAAAATCTGGCTTTGCGTGGGAGTAATGAAGACTAGAGAACTTCGGCACATACAAAGGCTTGCAGTACATACTGTCCACCTGTTTTGTGAACTTCCACTGTCAACCCACTGTTCAATGGGGATGAAATTAAAGGAGAGCCTGAACCAGGGGAATTAGGAGTAGACACTGATTTTCCTTGCTTCTTGCCATATGCAGGGAGGGCTTGTTTACTTAATTTTTGCAAGATGTGAGGTGACGTCTGCCACACAGTGAGGAAGGATTTATAGAATCAGTTTTTGAATGCAAACAATGTGATTTAGTGGCAGGATTTCATATAATGCATGTTCTTTTATCATGGAAAGATATGGACTAATGCTGAGGAATGCACCTAGTTAAAAATGAAAACTTAGTTAAAAATGAATGCACCTAGTTAAAAATGCACCTAGTTAAAAATGAAAACAGCACAGAATGGTGGCCTAAGCAAATAACATTCATTAGCAATTGAGGGATTTGAAAGAGATTTTCTTAGGAAAAAATCCACCGGGGAATTTTCATATAAAGCCCTTAAAACCCAACACATATATCTGAAAGGCTTCACTAGTGTGGGTTGAGCAGATTATTCAGTTATCCTCCTTCTCTGGATGTGAGAGATGGTATGGAAGGTACTCCCTGTTAATGAGTGCAGGCTGAAGAGAGCACTACATCTGACACTGTAGCATCAGTTATACAGAGGCACCACCAAGATGGGCCTCAATGTGATGATGGAGCCCTGTGACACTGCACGCAGGGGGCTCATGTAAATGGAAGAGTTAAAATGAAGACAAACACAACAGAAGAGGCTCACAACTACTCAAAAAAAAAATCTTCTCTTCAAACCCAGATGGCTGCAGTGAAGGAATAGAGGGTAAAAGCATGAGAAATATTAGAGACAGTAAGAAGGAAGGACAGAAGAAGCTGTGTAGTAAAATCAGGAAAATGAGGGATCATTTGCTTCTGTATAGAATTAAAAAGGAGCTCAAGCCACACCATGCAGGGATTAGCTGCTCTGTGTAATACATTAGAACTATAAAAGCATTGGAGATCTTTCTTAGTTGTCTTACTGGAGACAAAAATCATTGTAATTATTAACTTTTAAAGTTACAGAGGTATGTTGCTCCCTAGAGAAAGACTTTCTGACAAGTGTTGCAGAGGTGCTTTCTAACACTGTCCATGCACACCGGTGTTCACAGCACAACTGTAAAGCTCAGACAACACGCAGATACACAAAGCAATTGCAGATAATGTGCCCAAAATGAACACCATGAATTTCATGCCAAAAACCCCCTGTTCCTTCAATGCACACACGTGGGTGCACACAGGTCCACCCCAAAGGCCTGATAATCAGCAAGAATTTTGCAGGCCCCAAGCAAAAGCAAAGTTTGAGCGAGAAAACTGAAGGAGAGCACTAATAGTTTTGCAAAGTTTTGTGGGAAGCATTCCTTAGCAGAAAGAAGAAAAGAGAGAACAGGGATGCATTTGATAGGAGAGAGGACAGATGAGAGAGGAAATCTGGCTGCAGAGGACAGCTAAAGGAAGCACAGTTGGAAAAGCAGCCAGGAAGGGAGGGTGAAAATTCCAAGTGCTTCCCCGGGTTTGCCTGCTTTGCTCTGGTGGATGCCTCCTGCCTCCTTGTTCTTCTCCATTTCACTTCCTTCTGTTACCTACCTTTCCTTGCTTCTTCAAAGCAGGAGAGCTGACTAAATCGAAGCAGCTCTGCTTCAAACAAAACACATCAAAACCATCTGCATTAGCGCCATCACATTGTTCACTACGCTTACCCACTCCTCCTCTCAGCATCCCTATTGCCATTTAACTCAGATGCTCCTTGGGTTATTCTGTGTTGCAAGTCCCAGTCATACTTAAGACTACATATACATGGCTTTTGGACTCATGTAATAAGCACATGTTCGGAGAGAGGTCAGTGGCTTAACAGAACATAAAAAGTAGCTCCAAAAATAATATATAACTTGCTGACCAGAAAGGTTCCAAAGAGTGCAGTGGCAGCATTGGAAACCTCATCTTGAAAAAAAGCTTTGTTTCTTTGTTACAAGAAAGAAGTGTGGATGATCAAGACAGTATTTTAAAGGACGAAGATGGAATAGCAAAGATGGGAGAGAAGAAAAACAGAATTTTATTGGTGCAAAAATTAAAAGTCACATAGAAGAAGTACTCTAGGGTCATTTTCATCATGACACAGACAAAGAAATTAATAATTAAATTCTTTCTGTGCATGTCTGTAAAAAACGATTTTCTGGGATGAATTTATTTTTAATAGCTGAATTTTTCTATTTTCTCTTCGCTTTCAAGAGAAGACAATCTTTCTGTAATACTAAATCATACAAAAATTTGCAGGTTTGTTCCCTGTCTCCAGACTGGGGAGAAAATAACTGAGGAGAAAGAATTAATCAGAGACTTGAGCAGAGACAGACAAGTTTAAGTAATTTTAAACTTGTGACATAAAACCATGGTGACCTGTCAGGGTATTTGTTACGATGAGTGCCTGGCAGGCTTCCCAGGCCCACAGGAGACCATTACATCTGTCACAAGCCAACTTAATCCTTTAAATACTTTTTAAAAGTTTTTCCTTTTTGCCAACTTTGCAGAACTTCTGTATGATTATTGCAATTGTCTGAACTGAACTCTACTACTAAACATGCTCTGTCAGATCTAATGAATTAAACATACTTAAAACCAAAATAACTACGACAAAACACCAAGTAGAGAAAAAATCTGATTTAATTAACCAGGAAAAGCAGTGGATACTCTGTCTTCTGAGCCACTTTGATGATTATTGTGTTATGGAAAGACAGCAGGGTGGACAACTGAGTGTTGTCATCGAAGAAAAAGAATTGGTCAGACATAGTTCTGCAATTGTTCCTGATTTAAAACCAGACACTGTGCTTCTGCTTCTTCTGTTAACTAGAATTTCTAAAAAAATGTAATGTTTAAAGAGGAAAAACCCCAATTCTAATGACTGTGCATAAGCCTAAAATGTTTATGCCTGTACCTAGAGTGTCCCAACCCTCCTGTTGTAAGGCTAATCACCATGCAGGGCATGACAGGGGAGAAAACCAAACAGACTTTGTATGCCACACATGGGAGGTAAAAATAAGCAGCCTTTCACACTTTAAGAGATGACTGATTTTTACACACTTCCAGCTGTCATCAATAGTCATTCTGCCATACAGGCTTCCTAAGAAAACAAATAAGATCAAATCACTGTATTTTTCTACTTTGGAATTTAATTTTTTGCACACTCAGTACACTTGATAGTCTTGTTAGATATTAAACTGAGAAATGCCATGGTTAGAAAGGCATTATTTTAACAGGAAAAGTTGTAAGATGCTATAATTTGTAAGGTGATGGTGTGCTTTGAACCACAGAAGCATGGTCAATGTGTAGTTATGGGGTTTTTAATTAGTTTTAACTATACCTTTGTATTTCTTTCATTGCCCGTAATTTTCAACTTACTGTTTACTCTCCATTAATATTTCAATTTTGGTTTTCACATCACCCTTATTTATGCAAGTACAAATATGCACTTATCTAAATCACTCATGTACTCAATAGCTGTAGAAATGCCAGCCCTCTCCTACCCTTTTCCCTCTTCATATGGGTGAAAAGCCCTAAACCACCATGAAAATGGCTGTTTATCATGATTTAGTAGCAGTTTTAGTAGGAAGTTTGAACTCATAACCAGGAAAAATCAACTTTTAGCTTCAGGAAATCCTTCATTTGAGCACCTCAGAAAACAGCCAAAATCTCTGTTCCTGTTTCCCAGAGAGGCTTTTGATTTGCAGAGCTGGGACACTTAACTTTTCCACAGGCTACATTCACTCAAAAATTATTAATGATTTTGATAAAACCATTTTCCATTGTTAATACAGGGGAAAGTTCCACAGCTTTCAACACATTTTGAAGATTCTGTACAGGATATATGCATTTTCATTTTAGAAACACGTCTATTTTGTTTGTCAAGGCTTAGTGCAAGCCCATTTATTTAACCAGGTATCCTCAAATTTGCACTGTATTTGCAGTAACTTATAGAACAGAATGGTTGAGGCCCTCATGACTGAAGAGGAGTGGGCATAAATAAGGAGGATATAGTGAAACCTCAGATGTTACAGGTATCATACAAATTAGGCTTCTGACTGAAAAATAGCAGCAAGCAGGAGGAAACCTCAGAAACACTATCAGAGTTTATCAGTGCTAGGAGGCCACAGAGGTTTAACAATTATGCTGTGAAAATATTACCTTCTAAGCTGTTTATGTATGCACAGACTGCTCATTCTAGTCTTCCTTTGGTCAGCACAAGACTTGACAGCCAATATACATTGAGTTAACTCTCTAGTAAATGGATACCTACATTTATAGAAGTTGCCTGAGACTGCCAGGCAAACGCGCTGAGGGTAAGCAGCAAGTTCCTAGTCTGACAATCAGTATGACAGATACTTGCACACAGTGGAAGAATGAGCAGCTTCTCTGTTAGCAGGCTACAACAAGGTGGTGTTTCTTTCAAAGACTATGAGAAGAATAAATTTCTGACTACACATCCTGAAGTGTTCTGTGCATCTCCCAACACCTGTCAATGTTGGCCACAGCCCTGAACTGGATTAGACAGAGAGCAAGGAACTGCTGGAGATGAAAGAAGGTATTTAGGACATGTACCTTGGGAATCCATCACTGAGAAGGAAATTCTCAAAATTCTGCAAAAGCAACTGTCATGCAGAATGTTAGTTTTGATGTCCCACAGTTGCTCTAGCTCCTTCTGATGGCATAAAAGAGACAACAGTGCTAGCCAAATATTAAGTCCTATGCTGATGGTCTTAAATAAGTCCATATTATTAAGTGCTGAAAAGTTCTGGTAAGGTAAGAGAAAGCTTCCACCTTGCTGTATTTCAAATTTTAAGATAAATGCTAAGCCTGCATTACCTGAGAGCTAACATACTAACCAGAGTGAGAAAATCTCCAAACCTTGGCAGTTTTGAGAGGAATTTGAAAGGCTTCAAAATACAAAGAAAACAGATCAGTATTACTGCAGAAGGATTATTGCATTCCTTTACCAGATAAGGCTTGATTATTTGATGAAACCATTCAGAAAAGGATGGTTTGAAAAAACCAGATGTGTACATGATCACATGCTGTACAGACAATGGTGAAGGATTAAGCAGTGGGGAAGCAAATTCTTGAAAGATTCAGCTCTCTAGGCCAGATGAGGATCAAGCAGTTTATTTCAGCCCACCCACTCTTCTTGGTGCAAGAGCATTATGCAAGAACGAAGGAGGAGTGTGCGCACAAGGCATGAGAGGGAAAGCATGGATGTGGGTGTGTGCATGCGAGAGATTTGCTAGCTCTTCCTAGTTTTACTTAGGTGTGAAGTTACACAAAAATAGGGTTTTTTTTCCTCTTGACATGTTCACACATTTGCACTCAAGCTCAAAACTTGAAAGAAAAGAGAAGAAATTAAGTACTTTGAGAACTTCAGCAAACAGTGGTTGGTTGAAAGCCTGGACTTCTCATCATTTGGCAAACAGGAAAGGAACTTTGCATTACCAGCCACAGCACAGAGACCATGCAGAATGCAAGTATGGAGAGTGAAATGTAACCAATGCAACATCTGGGGCATCTCATAACTACCTAAGGAGTCATGATAAAACATCCAACACTTATGCACAAGTACAGTGTGTGCTATATGCACCAAATCCTTCACAAGTAAACATCTGTCCAGCTTGTGACCACATCTTAACCCAAAACTTAAAGCTCTCTTATGATCAAAATACGACTAAATGTTCCCAGGAGAAAAGGAGAGTCAAGAGTTATCCATGTTCACTTAGTTTGGCTTCTCTGGTAAAACCACCAGCAAGAGTGACAATTAAAATACAAAACTGGAAGGAGCTAACACAGGTGTGTTAAAAAGGATCATAAATTAACTTTTGAGTGTCACAAGGTTGTGCCACATTGACAACTACCCTTCTCACTAACTAAGTAGCTAACCACCAAAGCAACTGAGTCAGGAGAGAGAGACTCTTAAACTACGGCACAATCAGTTGACAGTGATGAGGTTTTCCAGGTGAATTCTTAACCTCTGCAATTTGCTTGATTTCTCTGGTTCTGCTATATCCATAGTTTCTTGAGTTTTACAGTGGTCTAATTTCCCTCCTTGGCTGCCCACCTTGGGGGAAAAAAAACCCAATACACAAACCTATGGATGTATATTTTTTAGGATGTGGGAAGTTTGTACATATCTTCTGACTTCACTCTGCAAGTTTATTGCCTCTCTGTGGTGTTGCTTTTTCAAGACTATGTGCAAGATTCAGAAAGACTGCAGTCTTAACTGAACTTGAAATATAACCTCACAATTATTTCACTAAGTTTCTCTCTTGCAGCCAACAAGCTTCTAGCTGGTAACCTGTATCCTTAGGCTCTGGTGGCTGGTTTTCTTCACACACTCTTGCAAAGAGGATATGAAAAACCTCACACTTTAATCAAAGTCCTTTTGCAGTGGGGCCTGCAGCCTGGTGTTACTGCCTGTCATAGGTTAATGCTGCTCATCTGGACAAAAAATAAAAGAGGCAAAATTCAGACTCATGTAGAATACCTTGTGCAACAGGAAACACATATTTTATATTTCAAAATTAATATAACTGCATTGAGATGAGCAGACTGACAATTTTCCTATCCAACTGATAAGATCTATGTGAAGTCACCTGGAACATGTTAACATATTCATTATGGTCTGGAAACCAGAGTGAAAGCATCTATCAATTAAATTGTATAAAGTACAAAATTGATTTTTATTTTAATAGGAAGAATGATAAAGCAACATTTCAAATGAACTTCTGGCAGATAGAAACAGTAGGAAATAACAGCACATGATCCTTCTTGGACAAAGAGCACACTATATTCTGCAATAGCACTACTGAACTGCAATTCATACTGTCCCACTTCAGTGGCATTATTAGATATCTCTTGAGGAAATAGAAGAATAAGCAGATCACCCAGCAGCCACAGCACTCACTTAGCTAAGCCTTAAGCATATTATGTGAAAGATATAATAAAACAAGAACTTTGGTGCATCTCATTTTCAGGTGGTACAGAGCATATGGAAAAGAGACACCTAAGTTGGGACTGTGATTTCTGCCTGGCAGCATAACACATGCACGATGCAGTAGCAAGTCCAAACTCCTATTACATATTTTTCCTAAAAACCTTGATTGAGGGTGAATTCCATCTGCAAAGACCCGCATTCACACTGAGACCGGCTACTGCATCACAACTGTTATATTTTGAACATACAAACTCAACACAATTCTTTTACATCCCTTTCATTGTACGTTGTGACAATCCCTCTCACTCAGCATCATCACTTTGTTTTGAAAGCCTTGAAGGTGCTAGTCAAAATTATAAATCTTTGGTATTCAACTTCTGACAACAGTGGTTGTTCAGGGACTTAATTAATGTGGTGCTTCCCTCTCATTTTTCTTTTCACTTTAAAGGCACAAGCTTGTTAATTACTGACATCCTTTGTGTGGGCAAGAGGACCAGGCTGTCTCTTAGTAGTTGCTAATGGTTCTTTGACTGATGTCAGGGGAAGAAAATACCACTGAAATGTCTAGGAGTAGATACATTGGCAGCCCCTGGGCAACAGCTGATGACTTTAAATGCAAGCAAAGGGCTGAATTCATTCCCTCTGAGCCCAGAGGAACAGCTGGGATCAATCTGACCCACTGAGTAGCTTGAAGTACGTCACTGATCACCCATTTCCCATGTTGTGTAACACATGGATTAACCTCTCTGGCTAAAGCACCACCCTGGTTGTGGGACAGGATCCCAAAGTGGCCAGAAGTGCCCTGTCTTCTAAGGAAAGAGTGTTCAAAGTGTGAGTGGGAATGTTCAGAACAGCTACGGTGAAGGAAAACAGTCTCACTGATCCTAAATACTTACCCATTCTCTCTAGCATCCTGCTGACTATGCTCTCTTAGGCTATGAACAAGAATGGCAAAAACCTAAGGAGGGAGGACAGCCAAAAGGGAGATTTGTATTTCAGGCAGTTTTGGACCATACCATAAGACCTTCTTGGACCACTAAGATTCATGTCACTCTCTCTAATGATCAGACCCTTATCTCAACAGTCTTGAAATGTGGTTCATTATAGAAAGTTTGACAAGTCGGAGATGTTTCTGAAAGATTCTTCAAAGCAGATGTCTACAGATTTCAGAATCAAGTGGCTATAGCTTTCTTTACTTAGCTTTATCTGCCACTCTTGACAACTCTAAGTAGTCATACTGTTAAAAATTTCTAGCTCTATATTATTAATCATATCCATTTCTCATGCCACACCACGTTTCACTATTACGCTTAAAAAGATGCATTGGCTTATTCTGAAAATGGGCAGCTTCTCTACACAAAGCCCAGGGTTCTAATTACAATGACCAGAATTGGAAAGGACTGAAACAAAATCAGATATTTCATCCATTATTGCATCACCAGTCTTTGTCCTTAAAACCTTTTCATCAGGATATAAAACACTTCATGTTCTTATAATAACATTTCTTAAATAAACAACGGTAAAACATTTGATATTTATTTGAAGTCCAATTCCATAGGTTAGTGAAGCTGCTTTCCATTGTTCCCCTTGTCTATTTACCCTCCAGCTAAATGCCCTCATTATACAGGGTGACCTAGAGCTGATGAAATGTAGATCCCAGTTCACTCCACAGTTACAATCAAAGCTCAGATCCCCAGCTGAGGCTAACATCTGCAAAGCCTAAATAGGAAGAAAGGCCAGCATTCAAAGAGAAACTATTAGTTAAATACAGTACAGTGAAGGTTTGCACAGGGGTGAAAATTCATCATCAGACTTTACAAAGCTTTTGCCTTGGAAAGGAAATGCATCACTAAAATTTTCTTTCAGAAAATACAAAAGATTGCTTGTTTTTTAGTTTAAACATGGCTATTGGTAACATAGCTTGTAATATGTCTTTCTGGATGAGGTTTTTAGAGCAATAGGTTCCTACACTGATAATAGAGATGAGAAGACCTTGTGGGCCTGAAAGCTTTCCTGTTTCTTCCAACTACTTCTATTCAACTAATAAAAAATATTTTCTCTCTGGAGATACAAATATTACCTTGCTTATAGTTAAAATTGAGTGTTGACTTTATGCTTTCTACCATCTGACGGTAGCAAATTCATATTTGAATTGTTGTGTTTAAAGCAATCGATGCACTCCTAAGAAACCAGGTATCTGGGCTGTTAACTATGCGTGATGTAACACTGTACAATGCAAAAAATACAGAAACTATGTAAATTACACAGTTTCACTGAAATAAACTATTACATCTATGACTTAGGTGTCAGTTAAGCCTTAGGCTGCTATTAGTAGGGCAAACTCATCACTGAAATGTTATGGTACAAAAAAAATTTGTATTGTTATCATAGCTTTATCATGGCTATTAGTACTAAACCACAGAAATAACTTGAAAAACAATGTATCTGGCAGTCATTTCCCTAGATGAAGAGACTGTCACACCATCCCTGATGACACCACTTTGAGCCATGGCTGCCTTAAGGAGCCAAACCAGAAAATGTCAGATCCACAAGTACTGCACCACTCAGCATGCAAGAGATCAGCTGCTGTTAGTGACAGATCATACACTGGTTCACAGCTCTGTCAGTCCAAAGTCCTGCCAAAACTAATGCCATTGCTAAGCCAAAAAGGTTAAGAAAACAAGATGACTGAATCTACTGTGAGCCTCTGCAAAGTATTTTATGGCAATACAGATGAATCAAACTTCATTGCCAAGGGAACATTATAATGCCATTTCCCCCCCTTTTTTTTAAAGCAAAAAATTATTTAATGTGTCTAGTGTTATAGTAAGACAGTGTGCAGGCAATGATGACTTCCAAAATGAAAATAAATAAAAAGTAACAATGTGGGACATTAGGAATACTGACATGTGTATCAAACTTCAGTGGTTTGAAGAATCAATTAAAAGGAGCTAAATTAATAGAAGATATGTTAACAATGTTCTGTTAAGGAAGTCTATAGAGACTCACCAGGTTTGAGCTAGAATAAATTGTCACACTATTAACCTTTATGAAAAATGTGTCCAAATAGGCCTGCAAGAAACCAAGAGTAAGAAAAGTGCCATTTTATTGTATAGTAAGATTCTTACTACCCTGGCACCTTCTCTCCAATGCTTCTTGACATCATTTGTTTCCCAGAAAGATCAAGGCGAAAAACAGTTCATCTTGACAAATCCAGCACAAATCCTGACACAAATAAAATTGTATGTACCTTTACTGTTGTCAAGCTAAGTCATTCTGCTATGAACAAATTAACCAGGATTTGAGGAAATTAAAAAAAACCCCTAACTATATGAAAACAACATAGCAGAAATTTCATTTCTAGAACATTTAGTTCTAAAAATTTGAGCAGTGTATGGCTAAAACCTGTGCACTAACTACAAGAACTTGCTGATTTCTTGGATGGATCAGTTAGTTTTGAACACAAAATTTGTTTTGGCAAACTTATTTTCCCTTCCCTGTCTGTGGAGGAGCAATGCACTGCACTAATTCCTGCATTATAATATTAAATAATGCTATCTTTAGCAAGGAAGAGACAACTAGAGAGAATGCTTTCTGTATGAATGCATACCACACTCTTGAACAGGGGCCAAACTGATTCCCTCTACATGTTAACAGATGCAGGACAACCAGAATGTTCCCATACAGAAAAAGACAAAGAGACAATCAAAGACACAGAGCAGATTGCACATAAAGAGCATTTAAACAGAGCAAGCCTCTTCAGGATCCAGAGAAATGAGTGATGACTAAAATCCTCATTAGCTTGCAGAAAGTGAGTAGGAAATGACTATTCACTGTTTCTTCTAATAGAAATAAAATGAAATCAATAAGATCAGCATGTGGCAGGATAAAAACAGCAAATGGAGGCTCTTTTTTATGCAACACACAGTTCAGCAGTGGAACTACGTGCTGTGGGAAGACATGCTACCAGCTTCATAAAGCATTCAGGCAAATAAATCTAAGGGTGGAAAAAAGGATCTATCAGGAGCTAATAAACATGGAGAAGCTTATTTGGCTCACATAGACCATAAGCTTCAGATCTCCAGAGACCACTATAGTGCACTAGGGAAGTATAATTCTATACTTATCTCATTGTGTTTTTTCCTAGGAATCAGCTATGAGGTGATATTAAAAACTAGGCTAAATGGACTTCGTAGCAGAATAAATTTTATTAAGTTTATAAAATAAACCAAAATGCTGACATGAATCTCAACCGCACTCTAATCAGTTCCCATTCACAGATTGCCTGACATAAGAGGGAGGTTAGAAGATACAAAAAAAAAAAAAAAAAAAATCTAGTAAGTCTCAACTAATAAAAATACTAAAAGCTAAGAACACTTAGTATGCATTCATCTGAAATTAAAGTATGTAGACAATTATATATTGTGCATTTGCCAGTTTAGGAAAGTAACACTGGCTTTTAGTACAAAAGCTTTATCGTGTTGTAAATCAGCATGTTTTGAATGGTCATGTATGCCCTAAGAATGGATGCTGCTCCTGGAAAATAACTAGCAAGTACAAATGAAATAGAAAAAAAAATGAACTATCAATGTAAAGGATTTCTGCTGGCTGATTAAAAAAAATCTATTTTAATCACGATTTCAAATCCATCAAACTCTGGCTGTAAATATATTCCTTCAGCTTAGAAGCTATTTGGAAGAATTACCAATTCAAGAACTTCATCAGACTGTCAAAAAAAATACAATGTTCTTAGGTACTAATCAATTATAGACAAAACCCCACAAATTGTCTGCACATTTTCACCAGCAACTGTTATTGGAGCTTTTAAAAGATAAATCAGCAGAATCGGCTGGTTTTACCAGTGGCCTGAGAAAATGAAGCTTACTTGATATACTCTCTAGGTTTTTCCTTCCCTTGTCCTTCCCAGTAACTTAAAAATCTGGTGGCCAAAGCTGCCACTGGCTAACAATCTTGGTAGCAGTAGTGGTTCTAGAGGGAAGGAAAAAAACTAGTATAATTTGGCTTCAGCTTTTGATGGGCCTTGAGGCATCACTATGAGCAGCAGCTGTCATACCTGTTGTACTGGACAACACAGACCCTGGGGCTGAAGTTCATCTAACCTGCCCAGACCCCTTCCCTTCCTGCAACATTGGTGAAGAGAGAAAGGCTTTGGCTCTAGCACAGGGACGCACTGAATGGGCTCTCCAGAGAAAGAGAGCAGGCTACCCTCCACGGCAAGAGGTTCCTGGGTCTCTCCTCCAACTCTGTGGGCATGGACAGCCTGCATTTGCTCTCTTTACCTCCCCTTTAGCTCCCCTTTAGCTCCCCTTTAGCTCCTTATAAGGATAAAGGGCACCCATAAGTGAACAGCCCAGTGGCAACAATCCCTGTACTGCATTGACTTCTAAATAAAGTCCAGAGGCTGTCTGGGAGAGCGTCTGTCAGTCATAGTCACAAACACAAAAGGGAATTCCTTCAACGACCACTGGGGTCAAGTGCTCAGAAACAAGTTCTTTTCAAGCTACCTCTGTAGATACAGCCACAGAGAGCACAAGGAGTGAGAGAACTGTGAGGAAAGATTCCACTCTATATTCCTCCTTCAACAGTGAAGACTTAAGTGACAGGGAGCAAGTCTGCAGAAAACTTGACTTCATTTTCCTGCTGTGGGACCACTCAGAACGATTAACAAGGATCCATTCTGCCCCTATTCCTGCCCTGCTCAATTGCTATCATCTGCAGGAAATCCAGTACAAATTATAACCTACCAAAAAAGAATAAAGACGAGATAACAAGAAAAAAAAAAAAAAAGGCAAATGGGTGTTCAGCTCTCTCTGATGCTCAGTAAGAGCTGAGAAACTAAATCTCACTTAAGACTGTGACCCAGATATTAGTTACCAAGCCCAGGCACCCCAGTGCAGACAGCAGTGAATTCCTCTCTGAAGAATATTTGTTGAATAAAATGTCAAACACTGATACACCTGATAGATGAAGACTTGATCATGATAAACTACTGGTGTTTTCTTGCAGCAAGGGGGTATGGGGCTGCTGCTCAGAGGGGACAGTATCATAGTGAGACTGACACTCAGAGTCTTTATGAAGAGTATTACTCTGGAGAGCACACAAGGGGCTGGCCTTGTATTTTCAGTCATTACCATTATTTTTCTCCTAGTCTCATTAGCACCATTATTTAGAACAGCATCTGCACACAATCACAAAAATAGAGTCAAGTGTGCTGCAGTCTTTTCCCATGTGTGCTGTTAAGTCCAATTTTTCAAAAAAGCATTCCGTGTGCACGCGGCTCCACCAGCATGAAGAAATCTATTTTGGGACTGCTCTAATCACTGGGCACAAACAGGGAGGCCTATGCACTCGCAAGCAGCAACATTTGCACAAGGTGAGAACACATCGAAACCAGCACAAATATAGTCACAAAGATTTTTAACTCAAAAGAAAAAAAAGAAAGAGAAGTTATGTTTCACTGTGGGAGTTTTTTCAAATCAGAGGGAGATGTGAGGAAGCAGGTTCAGAGTGGTGTTAGCCAGGTGTTAAGTAATATGGATGTGGAAAGGAGAAAGACACATGTAAGTGCAATGAACCATTTTCTTGAACACGAAGTGACAAAGCAACCAGAGAGAACACTAAAATATAGATGAATGGTTGTATTCTTTTAGTACCTTGGAGAAGCAAACAAAATATTTGGTCATAAGAAGCCCAGGAGACAAAACCTCTCCAAAAGCATTATCTATTTTCTCAGCCACTCTGCAAAGTGTAATGACAACACTGTAATCTGGAAGAACCCTCCTCCACACTATCAGGGAGACGTGCCAGTGTGCTTTGACCAGATCAGGAAACGCATTTGCAATAAATTACTGCAAAAAAGCCCACCTGATTGGGCTTTGGTGGTGTCCTGATGGGCAGTTGCCCTCTTACGTTTATGGGTACAGCCCCACCCACTCCAGTGCAAGCTTACTAATCTGAGGTCAGCACAGACCTTGCTTCCTCAAACTGTTCTCCTTTTTCTCTCATGATTGGCTGCTCAGCACTCCTGTATCATCTAGGAACAATGCTAGGCTCTCCTTCGGTGATGTCTTTTCTTGAGCAACAGAAGGATTATTCAGGGACTGGACTTAAAGTCAGTTTCAGCTGACGACACAACACAGACTTGTGTCATTTATGCTAGCTTTTATTTTCAATAGGGTGTCCATCAACCTTTCAGATCAAGTTCATACAAAACCCTGGGTAAGTCTATTTGAGTACATCTATTTACTGTATCCCATGACAACAAAAAGTCAGAAGATGAGAACCAAAACTAGTAGCAATAAACCTATTTTCAGCAGCTTCACCATCTCTACATTTTCTACTGAAATGCCATCAGAAGAACATAAAGTTTCCCAGGCTAGCATGATTCAAGTTTCCTGACTGTGTATCTGTCCCTGCTGACTCCCTGTTGTATCTCCAAATAATGATTTCTGATAATATCTACAAAACTTATGGAGGGAGATGCTGGGGTGAGGGGGAGGAAATCACACCTTGTTGGTAAATCAGTAACCACACATTTAATGAAGCCAGCTGTCAGACCGGCATAAATTGTGCCTGCTACTGAAACTGAAGTTCCTGAAGGATAAGCTATTCACTCCTGGCATAAGAAGGACTCCAGACCAAAGTTTCCCATGATTAGAGTGCCTCATGAGACAATTAGCTAGCAAATAATGCCTACTCATGTTTTCACCTTGGTCATTATTATTGTTTGGATTTACAGTTCGAGGGCATTCTAGCCAGTCACTTTTGCTGTTGGCTAACACAGAATACAGAACATGTGGTGAGTGGTGTTTTTTTTTTTTTTGTTTTGTTTTTTTTTTTTGTGTGTGTGTGTGTGTGTGTATTCATAACAAAAAGCATTGAAAAGGAACTT